>JAHPZR010055912.1:70000-121481 GCA_019787425.1 Platygyra sinensis | reverse complement strand
ACTTGGAAAATTTTGAAAACCTGAGGACAGAGTAGTTTTTGTACTGCACTTTTCAATTTTGTTGTTTGATAGCCAACGACATTGACCATATTTTTTGTTCCAGTTCAAGCACAGTGGTTAAGAAGCTCGTAAACCGAGCTCGAAGAAACCAATCGTAACCGAGTTCGATGATCGAGCACGACAATATCATCGAGCTCGATGAATTTTAGACAAATCGAGCTCGGTGATGCGAGTCCGATTTGAAATGGTACTCGAATTGCTATTCGAGTACGGTGAACATGAATCGAGCTCGGATGCCCACCTATCAAAGGATCAATTTTCGTTTCTGCGAGAATGTCTACGGTTTAGGTAGATCGTCCACGCTTTCTAAACCGTACACGATCAACTAACTGTTCTCCAAAGGCGTGCTCGATTTTTTTCCAACTGATCGAGGTCGAGGTCCAGTCGAACACGGTTTTTAAGCCCGTGCTCAACGTGTCAAATCGTGGGTGAAATGTGGGTCAAGTTTGTTGCAGCAGACCATTGCAACCTTAACTGATGACTACAATACAATGATCGGTAAATTGAAGAGTTACCTTAAAAATATAGCAATGAGAAACTTAACCAGAAAACTGTTCTGAGCTAACCTAAAGTTCTAAAGATATAGAACTTTACTCTGAAAAATCCAAGCAACCAACTATGTGTGTTTTGGTTTGTCTTTAATGTGCAGATGTACGTCACCTTCGAATTGATGACTCAGATGGTAAGATTATTGAACATCATGTTGCAATTTTCAGGGGCTCCACGAGAGATTTTGGAGTCTTTGATAATTTTTTGAAGAAGAGAATTATCTGTGTCCAGGCACAATTAAATTTCGAAAGAAACTTTCAGGCAAAGAAATACAATAGAATTAACAGTAATAACATTGAAACTAAAATGTCAGTTAATACTTTCATTCTGTAATTGAGATTGACAGGTTAAAGAGATGACATTGAATTGAGTGACCTAGCTCACCACATGCCTCTCACATCTGTGTAATTGTAATTAGTTTGTTCATAACCCAAGTGCATGTATGAGCACAACTACTTAGTCAAGATATGACTTGTTTTCAATAAAATTGAGTTTGAACATAACAAAGTTTGTTAACTTAATGCAGAAGAGGAATTGCTACAAAGTCCCTTTGAAGTGGACAGGGATGTCATTATTGTAACTTCCCCTCAAGGTAAGTGTACAAATCAGTTAAGTAATATTTTACCAGAAACAGCCATTTCAATTTTTTTTAAGAAAACACACTCACCCAGCCACCTAGAATGTTCAGTCAAGCAATAATTGGCTACTTCTCAGATATTGCAACCCCGATCGAGCCACTGCCTATTTGAACTAACCATCAGCCTTCAAACACAAAATAATTGCATCTTTGGTTTCAGAATGATTGCAAATTTGTATGAGTCCAATAATTCACATCAGATCCTTTTTAAATGGCCATGCAAGCTTTGTAGCTTTGAAAACTATCGTTTTAAAACAAAGCTTAATTGATTGACATACTTCCCGTGTATTTTCATGCAAGTGCCCCTGCCACAACCAAGGCAAAGGAGAATACCACCAGCCGTAACATCAACCATGACAAGGCCAACTGATTCTGGAACATCAGGTAATATTTTATTACAAATTAAAAAAGTACACAAATTATAAAGATCAAATGATTGACATGCTTCCCCTACATTTTCATGCAAGTGCCCCATGTACAGACAAGTCTAAGGAGAACAATACCACCGGCCGTAACATCAACCACAACAAGGCCAACAAATTCTGGCACATCAGGTACATGTAATATTTTAAAATTAACATTGAAAATAATATAACAATTACAAACTCAGTATAATACAATGGAATTGGAGTACCCCCTGGGAATATACTTAGCTCTGGGTTATAAACCCATCGTTCTTGAAGAGATAATTAAAAGTACATTAAATAAAATAATTTGCAGTGCCAAACAGCTCAGCAAATTAGTTCCTTTACATTACATTTTATAAATTGCTAACCATTAAATGAATGCATAGAGGTTGGTGTCAAAACTTGCAAGCTGGTGAAGAAATTATCCACTTTATTTGGCTATACAAAGCTCAAGTGAGAAAACTTGTTCGCTTGTTCTCCGCTTTGCGGAAAGGAGTTACATGTAGTTTTTTTGCATGTAGCGTCTTTGGGAAAAAAATGTTGAAGAAACAAGTTAATCAATTCTTCTTTTTGGCACTGTCACTAAAATTTAAGCAACATTGAGAAGAGAAAGGAATTGGCAAGTTCATGTTACCACAGAAATAGGGTTACTCTCAAGTTCATTCAAATAACATAACATGTGTTATGAAATGGCATGCGAGAAATACACTGTACTGGCACGCTCATACAGGTGTATTTGTATTATATCACTAGCATTATCAGTTGATGGCCATTCACTAATGTTGCCTTATGAGTGTGGCCATCCTTGACCATACTAAACAGATCTTTAGCAATAAAGTGTTGAGTACTATTTGAAGACAGGAGCTGCATGGACAAAATAATAAATGCATGCATGAATGCATACAGATGTACATTACATAATACTTTATTTGATACATACAATTTGTTAGCAGATTGTGTACCAATTATATAATTGTGAAGTCTTGAACCTTTTCTGTTTTAGGCAGTCATGACAGACCATTTTATGGAGATGGCATTAGAGGTAAATACATTTAAGTCAATCATGTATCTAGATAAATGGAGCATCAAATTTCTTGCAAAATGTTTCAAGGCCTTTTGTGTTCACAAAATGAAAATGCAGAAAATTCAAGTAATCTAGTTGTTGCTGTTATATTATCAAATTTTCTTTGCTGCATGACATGATTCTGCCAGTATTTAAATCCAAAATTGTGTTTGTTTTTTTTAAACAGTTGGAACAGTTACAGAAGACCTTTCTTCTCATGGTTTAGGAGGTATGTTATTAATAATGGAGTAAATTAGGGTGATTCCTTAAGTCAACATGAAATCCAAAGTAAACATAATCAGTAAAGTAGAGTGAGTTGAAGTAAAGTGGAGTGGAGTGGAGTGGAGTGGAGTGGAGTGGAGTGGAGTGGAGTGGAGTGGAGTGGAGTGGAGTGGAGTGGAGTGGAGTGGAGTGGAGTGGAGTGGAGTGGAGTGGAGTGGAGTGGAGTGGAGTGGAGTGGAGTGGAGTGGAGTGGAGTGGAGTGGAGTGGAGTGGAGTGGAGTGGAGTGGAGTGGAGTGGAGTGGAGTGGAGTGGAGTGGAGTGGAGTGGAGTGGAGTGGAGTGGAGTGGAGTGGAGTGGAGTGGAGTGGAGTGGAGTGGAGTGGAGTGGAGTGGAGTGGAGTGGAGTGGAGTGGAGTGGAGTGGAGTGGAGTAAACTGAAGTGAAGTGAAGTGAGGTTTAAATGAAGCAAAGCGAAGTGGGAAAAGTGAATTGAACTGATTAAAAGCAAAGTAAACTTAAGTGAGGCAAAGAAAAATAAAGTGCTTACAGTTAAGTAAAAGTAAAGTGAAGTAATGCAATGATATGCAATATAATTTAAAGCAATGTAGCATACTGTACGTAACTTAAAAGTAGAGTAAATTGACATAATGTAATGTAAAGTGAAGTGAACTGAAGTCAAGATAATTTTAATTTAATCGAGTGCTGATTGATTGACACCAAACAAAACTTTCCGAGCTTAAGTTGCTTTCAGTTACTGACTAACACTGAGCAGTACCTCACTTAACAATGCCAACTAGTTTTAGATATTATCTTATTGTAAACGAGTTCTATTATAAAAGTGTTATTCTGAGTTGCTTTTTCTATAGGAGTTTCAAGCAGACTATCCAGAACGGATGAGGTGCACCGATGTGAAGCCATGCTTCAAGTTATGTGCAACCATGTGGATACTTCAATGCCTCCATTATTATCACATACATTTGAAGAGGTAACAAAAGTCAATTATCTTTAACAACATAACAGACATTTAAATGTCATAAATCCTCAAATTAGTGCCTCCCCTCAAATAACGACCCTCTTCAAAAAAGTGCCCCTCCTATCAGCTAAAAGTGGAAATAAGTGCTTCCCCTTGACTGAGAGCCACTCCTACCCTTCTCCCTGTTGTGTGGAAGATTAATGAGACAATAAAGGATGTAAAGTTTTGGTCATATTCACATGGTTGTGCAGAAGCTGCCATGTCCACCAGTGAAAATCGCCTTCTAATTGACCCTGGCACACTGGCCACTGGGCAAAAGTATAATGTACATTTCTTGGGGTTAGCTCTGCAAGGAAAGCGATCTTTGCAGGCTACTTGAAATTTTTCTCCGTCTACTTTAACTTTTCAGGAGAACCCTGATTCAGTCACAAGCAAGTAATTACTTAATTATTTCCAAGCACTACAAATTAACTATCACAATGGATGACAGTGAAGATCTGTGGATGCACTGTCAAAAGCCCAGCAACTTTTGACAAGCAAGGCCTGTCAGGTGGCTAATGGGGTTATTGAAGAAACCTTCTGAGACTTGTAAAGGACAGACAAAGACCCAATTTGGAAAAAAAGAATTAAATAAGCACCCACCAATTATTTTCCCCCATCTCCTCCTAAATTTGAAAGAGTGGCCAAGCACTAATTCCAGGAATAACAGTCGTTATATGAATAAACAAATAGGAGTATGCAATGGCAAGTCCCAATGGGATTGGAGGTTTTAAATTTGTCCAGTGACTCCAAGTCAAACGGAATTAAAATCTGCAATTTTTGTGTTAATGTCAACAGTTCCTTTATTATTATTATTTTTTTTGTTCTAGCTATGTTGGCATGCACGCGAGTGCAGGCAACCTATAGTAGCCATCCTTTTTAACCCTATCAGACAGAACAAAGAAAGAGAAGCCATGCTAAGGTTAGTGATTTATACTTAAAAATTAATTAATTTGAACAGTACACACTTCAACACAAACAGGAGGCAAAGATATGGACAAGGCCAGAAGCTAAGTGACAAGCCAAGACAATTTTTTAAAGGGAAACACATGTGTCAGGGGTTGGGCCTGTTTCTATTCTTAAGTGTCATGGTAGAGTGTATAATGCATGGCTGTACAACACCCTGTCCCATCCTTTTTGTCATCATCTGAAGTATATTTTGGAAGTAGAGATATAAAATTTTCAAATTGCAAAACTTTTACTATTTTTGTCAAGGGCGCTTCAAAGGGTAATGGCAGGATGCCAAAACACCAAACACTGGTTATACTGGGGAGCTGAGACAACATCAGAAGATGGCCAAAAAGGTAAGTACTGACAGAACAAGTTTTTGATTACTGAAAGGCTTTTCTACGTTAGATAAAAATTCAACATTTTTCTCTTACTTAATTTTGTCAGGAACTAAACAGCACTGTTTCAAAGCAAAAGTTTTCCACACTGAATATAGCCCTCTTTAAGAAAACATATTTTGACCACGTTATATGTTAAAAGTGATTGAACATACCTCATACATTTTGATAATGTCATTGTTTAACTTAAACAAGTGATATAATGGTTATACTTAACTAAATGAATTACAAAATGATCAGTTGCTGAGTGACCTTATAAGTACCTTTTGTCATCATGAAACAGTCCTCGAGTTATATGGAAACGGCCAAGCAGACCAAGTGATTCTGTTGGCGCCATCGACAGGCCTGAATCCCTGCTTTATCGAGAGGATAGAGGCCAACAATCTTGGTAAGAAATCTCTCTTTTAATTCTAGTCTAGTCAGTTTATGGTTAGGGTTAGGGCTCTTGAAACATGTGGCTTCTATAGAAATCTGTCCCCAAGGTCAATAATTAACCTTGATTATAATAATAAAATCCGTACTTTCTTGACGTCTCGTTTAACGTTTTGAGTCACCTTTGGGTTCCTTAAGAAACTAGGACTGCGGTATGTATTAGACTAAGTATGATGTCAGATGTCATAAGATTTGCCAATAAGATTTCTGAAAACAACATACTTTCTGACATTCAAACACAAAAATAAGGTACATTCAAAAATTAAATAAAACATACAATAGAACTGTACCTTTGAGAGGTGCACATAACTGGTGGCTAAATCTATAATTGGCTGTATTACTTCTAGATAGGTTGACTGTAGTGTGAAGAGATATCCATCTTACCAAACAAAATCCAAACTTGGAGCTAGGTAGAGAGAGAAACAAATTATCATATGAGGTTTTGAATTCTGAAAAAGAGTTCAACAATAATTTGTGTTACATCATGTTCAGACTCAACAGATTTCAACCCTGTCAAATTACATGAAAGGGTGAAGGTCATGATAGAAGGCCTGATTTTGGAAAGGTGAGTTCTAAACATATTTAATTAATTAATACAGTTAGAAAGTGCAAGGCTTTAATAGGAATAAATGGCAAACATTTGTGAGCAATTTAAATTTTGATATTCATAGAGAACAACTTAAAAAATGGCAGAAAGAAAGGATGGAACAAGAGATGGTTTTAAAGGAAGTGGAAAAACGGGACAAGGAGAAGCAGAAGGAGAAGGACGAGAACCAGAGGCAGCAGGAAAAGCAGAAAGAGAAGGAGGAGAACCAGAGGCAGCAGGAAAAGCAAAAGGAGAAGGAAGAGAATCAGAGGCAGCAGGAAAAGCAGAAGGAGAAGGAGGAGAACCAGAGGCAGAAGAAGAAGCGGAAAGCGGACAAGGTTGTAGAGGTGGAGGATGCTGGGGAGAGTGTGATGGCTAAGCAGGTTATTTCAACAACAATTTATATCATATAATTTTAGCTTAGAAGGCATCCATGCAATGAATTGATATTTTACTTACATTAAATGACATAATTTTAAAAGTGTGGTACAAAATTCATGAAACTCAGTCAAGGAATCCAAAAACAGAAAGCAACTGATATGAAGGCATCGAAAAAGTAGGTCCCTCAGAAATGTACGGCCAAGATAGATACATAGTATTGAATTTTGTATAGGTGGCCCTATATCACTATTTTTTGGGGGATACAGTGATGTATTAATTTTTGATCATGCATAGTCATAAACTTATTGAGTACATAATAATAATGTCTGATTGATAATTTTTGCTTGTTCTATGCATAAAGATAAGAGAGGCAAGAAGGGCCAGAGTAAGGCCACCACCAGATGAAGGAACAAAAATTATCCTGCGCATAAATTCTGAACAGACCAGAAGAATCGGGAGATTGTTTGACAAGAATGCCCTGTTCCAGGTATACCTTAAATTTTAGTAACCTAACTGAACTTCGTTGACAAAATAAAAAAACAAAAGTTTTACACCCGTTTTCAGTGTTACGTGCATAGGCAAAATCCTGGTTCATCTTTCGACATGCTATGTAACCTGGCCGAAGTCAAAATGTTACCACAACGGACTCTTTTGCGGTCGAACTCGACTTTTAGTGATAAAATATGGATCAATTTGTCATCAAACTAAGGTCAGGAGTATCAATAATCATTCTGTGAAAGATAAATCGACTGTTTTGAACGTTTACAACGTTCAAATACTTACGCGTTAATGGCCTAATTCTACTGGAAGTCACCATTGAGTGGCTGATCGACAACACCCAAATCGTTTAATTATCCTGTAAATCTGGAAACATGCAATGTTCACAAACTTCTTCAGCCATGTCAGGTCAGTAATTATCATTGATTTATCATTTCTTCCACTAATGATATGAAAAATTGCCTGTTTCACAGTTAAATAGCCGTTACATAGCATGTCGAAAGATGGCATGTCGAAAGATGAACAAAGATGTTGCCTATGCACGTAACACTAAAAGCGGGTGTAACATACAAATCGAGAAGCTGAATGTACAATGTATCATTAAAAGCATCAGCTGTATTTGTAGTACATTTCAAATAACAACGCAAGTTGCTACAAAGCTTGTAAATGACATGATTCCTATGTCTAATTGAAAATGGCAGGAGGTGTATGACTGGGCAGGGTCGATGGACTGTGTGCCTCTCCACTTCACCATCCAAAGAAGACAGACAGTGGTGAGGCACAATGACCCTTTGGGAGACATGAGATCCTTGATCTCATGGAAAGAGTAAGTGTCTTCCAGTTAAATGTGTTATTTATTGTGTTTGTTAGTTACAAGTACGTTAATTGTAGGAATCAAAACTGAGAAAAGTAAGGTTTTTCCATTTGGGTAAAAACCAAAACAAAAAAAGTAGTGCTTGCCTTTTTCCTTATTCTTTAGAGGTGAATGAAACAATTACCACCAGACTCCCATGAAGTCTACCATCATGATGCCTCCACTGTAAATAACAATTATCTCATTTTGTATTCCTTTGATTTTCTGTAGGAAGGAAACCAGATAAATTCATTGCTGGAATCACAGGTAGGGAAATTTCACAAACATAAAATTAACGAACATGTACAAATTTAACAAACATGGATGTAATTGTTAAGCTTAAGGACATTCCCACTCATTGCTTCTAAGCATCTCTAGTGCGCACGCTATTCACTATTTATTTCTTTTGTGCACGCTACTCCTCAGGCACACGCATGCCACTTCAGTTGTATTTCAAGAGCGGGCACGAAACAAAACTAGACAAAACATAGAGCTGATGACCTTTGCGTAAACTTGGTGTGCATTTATTTTTGTTGGTTGCACCGTGACCCCAAATTTTTTTCGGCAGATCACTTCTCTTTTTGATTACTTCCATTATACTAAGAAATAAAAAAATATTATGTGAGAAGTTTTAATTATTTCTCTTATACTATTCAAGTCGAATTGGTTCATGGATACAGGTATGTGTGACTTAGAAGTTGAATTTTTTAAGGCTAATTCCACCTGATTTAATGACATATGTAGCAAAAATCTATCAAATAGGCCTATTTATGCTGTGTTAAACACACACATAACTTAGATAGGACACTTCAACTTAAATATATGCAGATTCTTGGGTTGCATGTGATGTCATCTTTTTCTAAAATCCAAAAATAAAGACGCACCAAAGTTATTATCTTTATCAGGAATGAGAGGAAATAAATTTATGTCTGTTTAACAAATTTCAGCTCAAGAACTTGCTTTGTCTAAAAACAGGCACATTTTAAATTTCAGAGTTATGGCGGTGTGTGACATAAAGCTATGAACGTTTTCATCAAAAAATATATACTTATCTCGGGATATTTTGCCTTTTAAGAAGTTAAAGTATTAGGAAAAGTGCTTATTATTTGTTTACTTGATAATCCGCGCCCTGGATAGCCAAAGCAAGTTCCAGATGTTTACACTATTTTCCGTCCGCCATGTTGGTGTTCCTTGGAGGTACACCAACATGGCAGCTCTATACTGGGCTCTGTAAATTTGTTCAAAATATTTCGACAAATCCTTAAAGATCAGGAAAACGTACAGAGCTGAAACTTGGAGAAGTGGCCTAATTATTAATCCGCTATAACATGATAATTTCTTGAGCTTATTCACTGAATGGTTTTCAAATTATTTTTCAACTGCGTGACAGTGCAACCCAAGAAGAGTAATTAATCAAGCCAGAATCACCTCGAGTGACTGGAAATCCTAGAAATGCTATGGTCTGTCCTATGCCTTGTTTATAAAATGAGTTCGGTGACCCTGATTTGTTTTTTACATTTTTAATCTAGTCTCATCCTTTTCTACCTGCAGTCAAAGATTTTGTAAAAAAGTGTACATGGGCAGTTCTGGGTGCGAGCGTCCATAAGGAAATTCTTAATAACTTAGACCTTAAAAAAATAAAACTTAAAAAACATTTTTTTATAGAAGTATAAAAAATGGGGGCAGGATATAGTATTTGATTTTGTTAAAGAACTAAAATCTACTTGGTATACATGTTAGAAATACACTTAGTATTAATTAACCTACCAACCCTTACCCCCAGTGTTTGTAAGAAACTACCGAGACCTATGAAACTATCTTGTATACAAATTTTTGGTTTATTTTTTTTTTACCTCCATGTTTTTTTTCTTTACCCGATATGGGGACAAAAGCCTGCCTGATTCTCTTAAAGTCAATCATGAATTCTTTGCGCTTGTCAATGTTAAGTTGGGGCTTGTTACGGCTCGATCAGCGAACGACTGAATCCAAAACACTATGGACGTGATTAACACCATCCTTCGGGATCACTTTGCAAGGGTAGTGTTGTCGACATCTTTGCATGTTTATGCATCTGAGGGGGGAGGTCAGTGGTCATAAGAACGAATTACCAGCATAGTGCCCTGGGGTACACCGAATGGCAGAAGTCCCCACTCTGAGAAAAAACCGCGAGAAAGTTTCACGCACTGACTTCTGCCCATGAGAAAATTGACAAACCAGTGAGACACCCGGTGGAAATGGAGAGATAGCGCCTTCATGGTGAGAGTGCGATGATCGATTGGGTCAAATGTCTTTTTATAGTGCAGCTGAACATTCGAACTGCAGTGCTCTTTGCATTGAAAGAAGAGTGTGTTCACAGGAGGACTTGGGGATGGCACTCAACTGGTCAGGATCGACAATTTCCGAGATGGCTGAAGCAATGACAGCATGAATGTTCTCTGCTACCTTTGATAGAGAAGGGATGAGTGAAATTGGTCTTATATGCTTCGAGGCAACTGTAATAGGTTTCAATTTTGGTAGGGGCATGAAATCAGCGTACTTCCATTGTGAAGGGAGCTTCTGTTCCACAAATGAAGAATTTAAAATTGAGCACACTGTATCAGCCAAGAAGTCTACATACTCAAAGGACCCAATTAGGTGTACCTTTAAGTCTGAGTCTGGGTCAAAGGGGGGAAGACTCTCTAAAGGGGGTACTCCTGCATTGGTTCAAGAAGGGCTGTATGAATCAAATGAGCAATGACCTGAGGTCACTTGTTCGCGACATTGTCTAAGTGGAGTTGTCATCGAATATCATCTATGCCAGAACCAGGAGCCATCCCAGCGATCTTGTTCACTTCACTCTACCACTGGCTCGGCTAAGTTGACTAGAGCTTAGCAACCTTGATGTTGAAATATCTGCTTTGGCACAGCTTTCTCTCATGATTTACTTTCTTACATAAACAGTGAAATTTGTCGAAATCCCCTCGAACAAAAGCTTTGTCACATGGGGCATCGTTCACGTAGAGCTTGACTAACTTCAGTGGCATAATGATATCCATGCCAGATCTAACAAAGTCATAACATAATCAAAGCTTGTTCTCACATCCAACGGCATTGTCAAGCACAGACCAATTGACTGACCCTAAATACCTGCTAAGCTCAGCTCTTCGACTGCCTCAGGTATCCCTATAAATTGTAAAATATTGACTTGAGTTAAGCAGGGGGCGTGGCTTTGGCTGTAGGAATACATCAGAATGATCAGATAAAACCAAAAGGCGAGAGGATGTGCAACAGGTTCTTGTTATACACTTGACGCATGTTGGTTATAATGAGATCGAGAGTGCCATTGCCGCAGGTGGGCACCCGAATAAGCTATTTCAAATTAAACTGCTCAAGGGGGTGACTAATGTTGAAGTGGTTAAAGTCCCCAGAATTGCAGCAAAACTAAGCTACAATGCTCAACTTTAAATAGAAAAAAAAAGAACTGAAATTAAATCTCATGTGGTTAATTTCCGTGAAAACGCTTTTATGATTCTGTAACTTTTTTTAAACTATATCCAGTTCAATAATTAACAATAACTAGAGGTAGATAATTGAAGTCATGGTACTGCATATAAAATTGACACTTTGCAATGGGAAAAAGGCAGGTAACTTTTGAAATTACGTCATCTATTCCTGTTATTGAGTTAAGCATGAAGATGTGTTAAATAACGCTTGAATTTCTTTTCTGCCTATAAATTTCATAACCTTAGAAAAAGGTGAATAGGTTAAGTAATGGTCATGTTTTAGTTGATTTTATTTACGAACATTAATTGGGAACATGTAAGTGTAGAAAAGCCAGTATATAGTTAATTATGAGGACATGTTAATTAATTAATATGTACAAGCAAACGTATCTAGGATAGATTGACAAGACTAATTCTCTTAGTGTGCAAATAACTTTCATCAATACTTGCAAAGGAAAAATACATCACCAGTAATACCAACTGAAACAGTAACATTTTCAGCAGCAAAACTGAAACTAACACTGGCAGTAACAGAAAAATTAATGGTAATATTATTAGAAAAAAAAAACAATCAATAACTATGGCTCTAACAGAAGCATAATCATTGACACTAACAAAAAGCACTGTAACTGCAGCATAATCATTAACACTAACAAAAGCACTAAAACTAGCAGTAACACTAACGACAACTTTGTTATTTGCAACACTAATCATATCTCATGGGACGCAGCTCTCATAGAGCTCGACACTTGGGACACACATACTGGACTGGTTCCCTTGGAACGACGTTCTTTTAGAGCATCGACACTTGGGACAGACTGACAGCGACAATAACTATGACTCTAACAGAAGCATAGTCATTAACACTAACAAAAGCACTGTAACAGCAGCATAATCATTAACACTAACAAAAGCACTAAAACTAGCAGTAACACTAACAATAACTTTGTTATAAGTAGCACTAACCATGTCTCGTGGGACGTAGCTCTCATAGAGCTTGACACTTGGGACGCTCATACTGGACTGGTTCCCTTGGGATGAAGTTCTTTTAGAGCATCGACACTTGGGACAGACTGACAGAGACAACACCATTAACAGGAACAATAACTATGGCTCTAACAGAAGCATGATCATTAACTCTAACCAAAGCACTGTAACAGCAGCATAATCATTAACACTAACAAAAGCACTAAAACTAGCAGTAACACTAACAATAACTTATTGCTAATTAGTAACACTAATTATGTCTCATGGGACGCAGCTCTCATAGAGCTCGACACTTGGGACACACAAACTGGGCTGGTTCCCTTGGGACGAAGTTCTTTAAGAGCATCGACACTTGGGACAGACTGACAGAGACAACACCATTAACCGTAACAATAACTATGGCTCTAACAGAAGCATAATCATTAACACCAACCAAAGCACTAAAACTACATGTAGCAGTAACACTAAAAATAACTTAGTTATTAGTAAGCACTTAACTGGTCCCATGGGACGAAGCCTTATAGAGCATTGACACTTGGGACATCAGTAGCATTAACCGAAACAGTAACACTTCTAACAACAACAATGAAACTAACAGTTCTTTTATAGCATTGACACATGGGACAGAGTGATGTCCAGAACCAACACCAATAACATTAATAATAACTGTGGCCCTAACAAAAGCAAAATCATCAACACTAACCATAAACTAACACTAGATGTAATGTAAAACTAACAGTATTCTGATAACCATTATTTTTGATGTCATAATTAATGTGAGTAGTGGACAGCATCTTAAGGGAGGTGGGCTGCTCAAATGGAACAGGTTACCTTTTTTAATTAAAGATGATACAAGTAACCTGTGAATCCTTTGAGCAGCACACTTCCCTTCCTTACTTTGCCTTGCAGGTCTCCTTCAGAGGTAATTTCCCTCCAATAGAAGTTAATGAACAGGCCCTCTCTGATACAGTAGTGGGTGAGTAAACATCAACGTCTCATGGATTCTGGGAGACCCATGGGCATATGGTTATGTCAGGAGAAAAACCAAACATGTGTAATCAAGGCAAATTACCTTAACCAGACTGTCTGCCCCAGAGGATTCTAAGCAAGTGTACATTAAAAGGATCACCGCTGGAGCCAATATAGTGCTCTACAATGAAGGAGCTGTTATTACAATTAGTTTCAAGCGACTTCTCAGAGATAAAATGGATTTTTCTATGTACAACTGAATGCAAGGCTGTGCTCTTACGGCGCCCAGTCGCCTCAGGTGACTAACATTTGGTCTTGGGGGACTGAAAAAGAAAAGTAGTCGCCCGTCGGGGCGCCTAAATTTCGGCTTGTGTGAAAACCCGAAACGAAACCAGCGAACGTATTGAAATGGAACGGAACGAAACAAAGAGAAATTTCCTTGTGCTCCCTCACTCCTGTTAACTAGCCCGAAAAACAAAAGCGCTGAAAGTGCATCAATAGCCTGTGTGATCTATATTAGCCGTACATTTAGGTTAAATATTAAGTTAGGTCATGGGTCTTGTTTCGCTTCAGTAGTTTCTCTTCCGGTTTTTGTGTGGGATTTCCCCACACTTTGTCAGGAGCAGCGATATTTCTTTCTTTATTTATTTGTATATGAGAGCCAAGTGTTTGTGACGTGTCTCTGTTGGGAAGAGAGAGGACACTGGGAATGCCGCTGCTGGGTATTTATTTTAGTGTGTAAACACTCCCTTTCTGTTTGCATATACAAGGAATTCTTGAATGAATAACAATCGTACAAAATTCCACTTCTCGGACAGCACTGTCTGCAATTGCACATTAAAAGAATGTCGTAAATTGCGTTGATCCTTTGAAAATCCCGAAAAAAAAAATTCCGCAGAAAATACATCGCTAGTAAATAGTGTCGTGCCACGCAGGCTGCCGTACTGTCAGAAGAAAATTTATACTTGACTGATTTCATTACTTCAACTCCCATTTATTGCTACCAACAACCGAAGTTTTACGGGCAAATATAACATAATGGCAAAGTTCAGTATTATCCTATAGATATATTTACGATTAGCAATTTGAGTTCCTTCTTTTAACTAGTTGACACGTTGCGTGACGGCGCCACTTTCTGCAGATTCACAAGTTAAAAAACTAACGCCTTCAAACTTTTTGCCAAAAATCTTCACATTTACAGGTCATGCTAAAACAGAAAAGCTAATTTGTAAAAGTGTAGCATACGTACAGTGTTCAAAGCTGGAAGCACGAATACTCTTAGCAGACAATTGCACTTGCCTGCTGATCTGTATCCAGCTTTATCGTAAACAAAATTCATC
Organism: Platygyra sinensis; assembly: GCA_019787425.1. Classification (NCBI taxonomy): domain Eukaryota; kingdom Metazoa; phylum Cnidaria; class Anthozoa; order Scleractinia; family Merulinidae; genus Platygyra; species Platygyra sinensis. Next base: position 106,657 of record JAHPZR010055912.1, on the reverse strand, counting down.
TCTGTTACAGGCAACTGATTCGAATAATTCAGCTGATGAATGAAACCGATAAAAGTAGACAGCATTTATCTCTTTGTTGAGTCACGAGTCTGCACTAGTATGTTCATGCCTTAAGCATGTGGACTGTAACACATTTTGGCAGTTAATTGCAAAAGATCCACGATGACCGAGAACCTCTATATGCTCAAATGTGTGACAAGCTCTGACCTGCAAAATGTTTACTCCAGTAACTCTTATCTCTGTCAATCACCACCCCGTTCCCAGTGATATTTTGGGCATGATCAGCTTCGTATGCTGACTGGGAAATACACAAACCACAGTAAATGGCATTTACCATGGTAGATGATCCCAAACTGAATCACAAGTAAGTTTTGCTATCCCTTGTAAACCAACGGCTACACTGGATTTCTGAGTTTGCTAACGTTAAAAAAGTTGTCACAAAAGGAAAACCATTTAAATGGAGAATCATGATTAGCTCTTATAGCTTGGACATCAAAACAGCATCACATTTAATGTCATGGTTGCTTTGGGTGATCTTTTTAACGAATCCATAAATATTTACCACGGGAAACTTACCTCAGGGAAATATTGGTAACACTTACTAAATGACGTCTCCCGTCGTAAAAATGTTTCTTATACCACATGTACAGCCCCGTCTAACCGCACCTTCAGAGAGCTTTGGTGCCTTAACATGGTAAGCAAAAAATCCAGAAATGTCGATTGAAAGTCAAATGGAACACTAAGGATGCTTACTACTCGTTAGAATAAACTGGTTGGGACGACCCATGAATAATGGTAAGAATTTCTCCAAAATCAACCAACCAACCAAACGAGATGGCGCTTACCATTTCCAATTCGATTTCCCGTAATTGTTGTCGGCTGATGAGAGACTGGAAACTGGAAATTTTACAAAATGGTCTGGAAATTTCTGCCGTTCTGTTCTGAACGGAAAAAAGGTCTACCTCTGGAGGTAGTCTGCAATTTTCTGATCGGATTATCCACAAAAATTCCGTTCCATTTCACTTTCAACCGAAATTTCAGGATTATTTTGCTAAATGGTAAGCACCCTAATTTTCCAACATATCTATTCAAAAATTGTATACTGCCTACAGAGATAGTCCTCTTTTTGCATTCCGAACGGAACAGTGGAAATTCCTTACCATTGGCTAAGTTTTCCACTTTCCATCTCTCATCTGCCAAAAACAATTCCAAATGGTAATTGCCATCTCGTTGGACTGGTTTGCTGATTTTGAAAAAAACTTTTAGCATTATTCACCGGTCATCCTAAACGGTTTATTCTGACAAATAGTAAGCACCCGTACTTTTTCTTCCAAACTAGAAGTTCAAACATCTTTCTCCCCTAACCATCTTCTCCTCTGCAAGTTGGCATTCTACGGAATTTATCGCTATAACATGACAAAATGTATTACGTCTACTGTAAAGCTCCTCATCAACTTATATTTGACTGAAATCCCACACAAGTACGCGTTGCGGACCTATTTTTTAATATAGTGCATGGCCTAGCTTTCTTGTCCATTGAACGACACAATAAAGCGAGCACCTGATTCTAACTAACATTTTCTAATTTTACTTGATATTAAATTTCAGGGCCGTACATAGCGGGGGGGGGGGGGGGGCAGGGGGGGCAGTTGCCCCCGCCAGGAAAACTAATAGGGGTGAAAACAAAACGTCCAACTAGAAACCCTGTCTGTTTACGGGAGATCCCTGTGAAGGTTTGTGGAGTTTGCCCCCGCAGACAAAAAATCCTAGGTTCGGCCCTGAATTTGATGATATTTACAGAACTAAAAAATATTTGGCAGGACAACAACAAGAATTGCTCACGCTCAAAGTTGTCACGTCTGTGTTATGTAATATTGTTCCACATGATTTAGCACGAAAAATTATTTTGTCCTTGCCCATGAGAAACTGCACAATTTTTGCACAAGCATGTGCTGAAGATCTAAATTTTCTATTGAAGTGGATGATGCTTATTTTTTTGTGTTTCAACAGTTTCAACAGTGGAGTGTGTTAATAAAACGAAATTTTCCTTTATGCAAATTTTTGTTTATTTAATTAGCTTCGTTCGTGGCATTCAAGATGTTTATCAGCACCATATAGAGTACGTGACAGCTTAATTTAGTAACTTGCTTCGCCGCCCGTGTCTGGTGAAGTGAATATTGAACGAGAGAGATTTAAGATGAAACTGTTTGGCAGTTATGCGGATTCCTTGGAACTGTTTATTATTAACTGATTAAACCATGAAATGGAATATTGATTAACTAATTAATTAATTATTAATTAATTATTTATTAATTTTTAATTAATTAATCAATTTGGGCGACCAACCTGGAAGGCTGGGCGACCTACCTGTCATGGTTAGGCGCCCAAAGGGCGCCCTGAAAATTTTGCTAGAGCACAGCCTTGGAATGTAATAAAAATAATTGAATCTAAGGGTAATCTCTTCTGAAGGCTAAAGACAAGTTAATAACAATGAATGTATAGAGATTAAATTTAAGCCTCGCACTACAATTATTGGTGAATTGAAAAAAAGCATGACTGAAAAAAAAACCCCAAGGAAACCTTGAATCATGCTTAATTGTTTCCAAGCAACAAATAATGACATGTTACTTGTAACATTGGGAAGCTAAAATTGTAAATGACATAAAATACTTACTAGATAATGTGCATTTACTACAGATAGCCCCCAAATTCAAGAGGAAGTTAAAACAAGTGAAGAAGGAAAAAAGGAGTCGGCTGAAGAAAACGAAACAGAAAAAAATCAGTTACAATACCCAGTGGAAGAAAATGAACAGAGGCAAGAAAGCAAAGAAGAAACAAGAGAAGAAGAAATGGATGGAACAGAACAAAACAAACAAGGTCAAGAAAAAGAAATGGAACAAGGACAAGAACAAATGGAGGAAACAGCAGAAGAAGTAGAAACCATTGAAAAGAAAAGAAAAAAAGGATAAAAGGACAACAGCAAAAAGGAGAAAGGCAAAGCATGCAAAATTTTAATATCTCAATGCTTGCTACAAAGTTCACTGCCATAACATAAGGAAAACCCCTGCAACCCAAAAAAACACTAGCGTGCCAAATGTTTTTAAAACCTGGCACCAGAACTTAACATCACAAAGAAACAAAATGAAAAAAAGACAAGATTTAAATTCATCATAAATAATCGAAAATGGTGAAGGCTGACAAGGGTCACAAAGACTCAAGTTAAGAGTGTTGCTTTGGTTATGACAAAATAGGTGTCCTGTTTTTTTGGTGATGTACATTCCAGGTGCCAAGTTAGAGGAACACAGCTAAAATATTTCATAAGATATTCCTAATAACTCCTCAAAATGTCATCACTCTGGTTTGCTCAATTGAAGTAAATTTCAGAGAACAGAGGACACGATGAACACACAGTGAACAAACCAATTTTTAAGAGTTTACTATATGAAGGGTGACTTGATATCACCTTCATTGATTGTAACATGTTGAGGTAGTGAATAGTGTAAATTAAGATTGTGCCCATGAGAAAACCACTTGGAGCAGGAGGCAAAACAGCTCAAAATCACCAATTTCACTAAGATGTTGTCTTTGACCAGTAAATTCATGACTGCAGCAAAAAGTTTGAGGACCATTGTAAAAATGTTGATCATTACTATTTGATTTTTTTGCTTTGAATTTCATCCTTTCTTTAATCCATGAAAACAGAACTGAAATAATACCAACCTATCACATTTCATGAATAAACTAATATTAATTTTGGCGAATAAACGCGTGATTTTAAAATGAAAAAATTGAACTTCTTGACTAGCAATTTTGGTCGGAAATCACAATTGTGATTTTAAATTGAACTCCTCAAGTAGTTTAAGGCCTGGGTCAAAGGCTTTTACCGGTAAAAATAATTTAGTAATTATATTTTTGAAAGTATAAATGACAACGAAACCAGATTTACCACACAGTTAGGTTTTAACGTCCTGAACATTTTAAAGTAGAATTGGTACTTCTGACAGGTCACGTGACTTGTCACGTGGCGTTTAGCGGAAAATAGCCATTATTTGAGGAATTGGTGGCGGGTTTTAGTAATATCATGCCGCAAAAACACGTTTTAGATACAGATCAACCACTTTCATCCTCTCACGTTTGGAATGACCCTCCCTCTTTTCTCAGAAAAATTTTGAAGGGTAAGAAGTCGTTTTTTTCAACAAAATTTGACCTTTGATCATCTATATCTTCTAAAAACGAAATCAAGGAAGATCATTCCAACCGTAACAAGGTAGATAATTTCAATTTGCTTCGAAAATGCTCATTTATTAATCAATAGACCTAAAATTCGCCACCAATTCGCCGATTTACCAAAATTTAACAAAACAGTCACGTGTCATGTCACGTGGTCAAGATAATATGTTAAGGCAAGGCGGGTCGCCGAGTTTTATCATCAGGGAAAAGTTCAGCTTGGTAAAACAAATATAAGAAGAGATATAGCTGTCCAACCATATTTCTACTTTACATTCCTGACCCAGGCCTTAAATTGCTTGAGTCGCGCGATTTTGAAATCACGCGTATGGTTTCAGACCAAATTGCACTCCACTCAGTTAAATAAATAAAGCTTAAATCATGCAGAAAGATCACAGAAGTGTGCCTATATGCCATAGATAAACAATGAAATTGAACAAGGAAATAAAACACAAATAGCGGTTGGGAATATGATAAACCAATCGCAGTTTATAGAAAATTGAAGTCTCACACATTTTCGAACATGAGCGTTATAATTTTGGCAGTAACCAAACAAGGATTTTCTTGATTACAAGTCTAAGAAAACTAATCTTACCAGTAAATCTATAGAAGATTTAACTAAGGCTTTAACTTCCTCAAAGCTCTAACTGCTCATCTCATCTCTTGTCGCTTTTTGTGTTTTATTGCTAATGAAACCTTGATGGACCAAAAACAGAAACTGAAAATGAAAATTGCTTACATATAGAAAGTCGTACTGTTGTCGAAATCTTTTGGAAAATTAAAACACGGGGGTGTGTACAGGAAATTGCAAGGGTAAAATGGCTAAGAAATTAGGCATTATCACATCATGACTACCTCCTCTCCACTGCCGCCACATTCTCTCGTCCAAATAGGATTGGAGATCTTCTCTTCGCAGTCTCTTTCTTCTATTTCGGCCCAGTTTTAGCTGGCTCCAAGCAGATTCTACTTCTTGTGTGTGCACGCCGGTACGGGGATCCACGAAATTGTGCGCATGGACCACAACTTGGTGTGCGTTAACGTTTGGCAGTCCGGTCAAACGATGGTATGCTGCCCAATCATCAGAGTGCACATCAGTTCCCGGTAAAAGACATCTTTGTACAATTGGCAACAGAGTAGCGGCATCTCTTCTCTCGACGACTTGAAAGTATCCTCTTGCTGGACTGTATTCCAACGAAACTATTCCGAATACCCAAGCGTCACGGGCAGCCCTCCTTCCTCTGTTGTACTGCAAGATAATAATGGGCAGATTCAAGCATGTTTATATATAAATTATTCAGTTAGAAAGGGCTGCCTATACTGTTTTTGAATGTGACATAGCTAAAGCTAGGATGGTACTGGCCCAAAAAAAGTTATCATAACTTACGAAAAGGTTGCGTAACCAACATGTATCCATGCCCACGATCAAAAATAAGAGGATTGACTCAATTACACTTCTGCGAAGTCTAAATCTTGAATTGTGAGACATGCAGCTCGTAAAGGCAATGAGCACATTTCCGCGTTTATTGCGAAACTCGGACTGTCATGTTGCTTCTTAACCTTTCTGCTATGTCTCGGCTAATCCAAGAGAGAATGTTTTCCATATGTATCAAAAAAGCGAATCACTGATACTCCGTTGACTAGCTCTAATCCTTTTTGAATCAAACATGCCGTCGTTAGTTATGATTGGGTTGCAGTGCGATATAAAATGATGTCGAAATTCTTGCACATTTTGGAGATGACAATCGAGTTTGAGCATGACGTTAATATTTACGGCAAACGGCAAAGGTCACCTCTGATTTACTATTCTTTTCTTGTAATCCTTAAATAAATCATACAAAAATAGAAAAGTGTCTCGTACTATTTACTGCAAGTACAATTTAATATTTTGATTTTACTGTACAGAGAGCTGAAGACAGACGGCAAAAAAGTTTCATTTCTGCTGCCCTTTTGCCATTTGCCGTAAACGTCATGCTTAACCTCTCTATTGACACCAAAAAACGTGTAAAATTTAAATCAAAACACCCAGAATAAAAAGGGGTTCCCATCGCAGGTATCATTCCAATTATGTATTGCGGGACCTCTTTCCACTGAAAATATATAAATGGAGCTAACTAGTAGATCTGAATCTGCGACTGGTGGTAAAGACCAAAGAGCAAAAAAGGCTTAACAAACGTGTTTCTGTACTGCTTCTTGCTTGTAAAAAGGGAACATAAATTGCAGAAAAAAGGAGTGGGATATGTTCCGACCTCTGCTTGTGCCCCTGACATGGCAGAGAGAAAGTGTTGATATGTTTACTTTTGGTCTGTGATTAAATTTACTCTCATCGCACTTCGCAACCGTTCCAGGGCCACAGAATGGGATAAATGGTCTGTTTTCCAAGTCCACTGAACACACATCTTGGAGTCTTCTGAAGATCTTTGACACCAAAGGAGGTTTGAAGTCAAGGGCTCTTGCAGCCCTATGCTGAGGATCGTCTTGCAAGAAGTAGTAAATGGCCAGGAGTAGTTTTGACAAAGCAATCTTTGGGAATTCGGCAAAGAACGTATTACTCCTCAGACTTCTTTTTTTGGAGCATCCGGTGCATCACCTGTATGACAATAAAGAATGAATATCTTAACACTTAGGATTTCGCATATGTGCTATGAGATGAATCATACATCATGCAAGGTGTTTGATGTTGTTCTATGATGAGCCACACAGAAGCAAACCCTTCCATGTAGATTAAAGGTGGCCCTATAGGATAAAAATGACTACATGTACATTCATCATAAATACAGTTAAAAAAAAACAATATCCAAAGCCATAGAACACTTTTGAAACAAACGGTTTGAAATGATCTTGCTGAATTTGCCTCTAAATCCGTGTAAAATTGAAGGAAAGTACACAGTGGTATCTTTTTTTTATGCGTAGCAACGGCCATAGCGACGGTTGTTTACATTCAGAAAGTGACCACAAATGGAAATCAGTTTCAACTTTTATGAACGATTCTTTGTGGAAAGGCTGTTAAGAAATACGTATTCGCAACTCGATAATTGTCACCACGTGTGAAAAGTGTTGTCCGAATGACCCACCCTCTGACTCAGCCAAAGATGATAGCAGGCCACCGCAATTCAGCATTTGAAAATGTGTGATAACACAAAACTCTTCCCAACTCGTAAGTTTCCTGGGCAAAGTCGCTACTGACACAAACTTAATATCAACGTTTTTGTGAGAAACACCATAACTTAAATGAGCGTAGTAAAGACTTAACTTTAGGAGGCTTGGATTTTACTCAATTTGAACAATGTTTCCCGTGCTAATAGCAGTCGCGACCACTTTCACTAAGCCTGCGTACGCGCGTCTTCAAGAAAACGTCACTGTATAAAATCGAGATGTCTTCCCATACAAGAAATGCGACTGGTTGAAATAAATAGAATCACAGGTTTACGTGAAATCGTGGTTTGATCGGCATTCAAACAAATTAGCTTGTGTGGGTAGCGGTTTTTTTTTGGGGGGGGAAAGACGCTAATGAGAGGTGAAGCTTTATTTTCGTCATGGCTCTGCCGTTTCTTTGCCTCTTAACCCGAGAAACCTTTCTCCATATAAATGAGACCTAACTTAATGTAAAGAAGACTACACTACGCTACACCTCAAACGTTTTTTCAATTTATCAATTAGTTTACAGCCACGCGTGCGTTTCTACGTTTTGCAGCTCTTGCATCATTTTCTTACACGTCGGCCGCTACACTGGCACGAACAACAGCACCTGATGACAAACTAGAGTTTTTGAAAATGGCAAATAAAGAAGCCCTACCATAGAAAGCCATCCACGTGATCATCGTTTCTCTGTTTCAGCTCCATTGCTTGGTTGCACTGGGCACAACGTAAAGGATCTGGAAGCAAATGTTGCCTTTGTAGCCACTCGATAAGCTCAGATCGTGGTCCTCCTTCTAGATCAATCATTTCGTTGAAATTCATGTTGTTGCTCTTGAAGAAGCTTGCTGGAAGAAAATCGTTGTAGTTTGATAAGTAGAAATTCCCACGAGTTCCTGCTATGGTTGTCGATTGCGCCATCTATGTATCTTAATCAATGAATGATAATTAATGCTGAGAACCCCACCAAGCACAATTCCCTAAGGGTTGTTAAAAATGTGGCCCTTTATGTTAAATTGAATGAAAGGGATGTTTCGAGCTTCAATAAGCACAATTCCCCAAGGACTGTTCTTGATTCGGTCCCTTTTTTTCCGCGACTGATTATGTATTTAATAGGAGAGAATTGTATTGAGTTTATTTCGTTGATTTCTTTCTTTTGTTTAAAAACGATTGAAAATAAATATAACTAGAATACTGCAATGTGTAACAGATTTTTTGAACGTCTTTGAGTCTCTTTCCGGAAGCGTAACCCTTATTGCCTTTTGTCTTCAGAGAGTAGCTGCAAGTACGGGTATTAATATATTTCTTGCCTTTTCCCCCCGTCGCCGTAAACGCCGTGCTTGAACGTAACAACAGTACAAACAGTAACAAATTCTCTACAGATTGCCTTTTAAAATGTCACTGAAGAATTTTCCCAAGAGAAAGAGAGATACAGTTATTGCGACAATGGAGCATTGTTTTTGTTCGGATTTAATTATGCGTTTCAAATGAGCACTGCATTGTTTTTAACGGATGCGTCACTTTAATCGTTCGGGACGGTGCATATTCCGTGGCGGGCCAATTTGTCAACATGTCACCTTGAAGTAAAAGGTACCTTAATTGGTCCTTTGGCAAGGGTATAATTTACCTCCCCTCTTTTTAGTCATCTAAGTTACGAGTTGTAAAAACCAGGGCAACTTAAGTTCGCAAAAATCAGCTAAAGTCCATTCTGATAGCAGTGTCGTTATAAAAAGAAAAAAATTTCTTACCTTGTTGTTACAGACCTCGTGGCGTTTACTTTTACTTCAGCATTCCATGAAGTCGTTCAAATATATTGCTTGTTGTGTTTTTCAACCTCGTTTGTTTTGTTTTTCTGATTGCAGTTGCCTTTGACCGTTGTTAAATTTTTTTTCTTGAATTACTAGCTATCGGATGATTTGTGAATTTGTTATGGAGCCTGGTGCTCAGCTATTGTGATAACTGGCTTTGTCTCTTCCCTCGCGGAATTCTCTTTGCGTCCAATCAACCCGCTTGACTCCGCAGTTTGTTTTATCGTATGTGACTGTGTTCGTCTTTGTCAGTATTTTTAAGATTACGATTAAAATTCCTTTAATCCGAATTCGCATAACATACCGCTTCAAGTAACTCGTTGGGTTGTAATCTGTCTCTCAGACTGTCCCACCATTGAAGGTCCTGCGTTGGGCCCAGATTTCTTTAATTCCTAGGTTTGAAACATTTTCTGTAGAAAATTGGGTCAGTGCAGAGTCAGGTGAGTGACTTGCTGGTAAACCGCATCCTTCTCAATCTTTTCTTCTTAATTGTTCCACAACCAAATGAACACATATAAATAGACTGTGGGAACTTTTTGTTATTCTCTTTGCACGACGTTTTATGCCGTTTTAGTTGTACGGGACAAGCTACACTGGTACGGCACGCTGACAAATGTGTACAAAACTCTTTTCTAATCTGGATTCACCATTGACTTCGGTTCGACAAAAAAGCTTTAATGAAGAAGGGAAGGGGCATTTGTTATGGGACAGATTTAACAACAGTAAACTTTATTGCTTCGATCATAATGTTTCTTTATTCTTCTCTACCCCTTATGTATCTTTTGCAATTCCCTTAGCTTACAGGGCAGTTCTATTTATGTTGGTTACTATAGTTAATTAGTTCTCAGTTTTGGGGTTCACTAAATTTCTTGCGGAATTTATCTGTCACCAGGCATTCTAAATTATTCCTACATGCCAATTGTGTTTCTAGGTAGTTTAAAGGTCCGAAAATAAAAGAATTCTTGATGCGGTACAGTATGTGCGTTCATGTTAAATTTGTAAAATGTAAAATATCTCGAGAGCTGGGTGCTGGTACAGGAATACAGCCCTCTAGAAAGGAGGGCAGTGCAAGGGAGATAAACGGGCAAAGAAAGAACCGTCCATCCTTTTTTAAGGTCGTCACCTTTGGAGATAGTCTCGGGCTGGAAAAAACCCCAGCTTAAGGCTCGATTTCCCGTTTTTAAGCACCGTTTTCATAAATCCAGAGATATATTAGGTTAAGCGTGAATTCCAAAGGTAATAGCAATAGAATCCGACCCTGAACCTGATGTTTTGTTCTCCTTTCCGTTTAATGTTGACACATTAATTGCAAATTTTGTTTTCATCTCATAACCAAAATACTTTGATATTCAGTTTGTAAAACCATACCCGCTCCTATTGAATTTAAGAATTTAAATGCGCCTCAAAGATAAGGTAAGCAGTTCGTAACGAATAACATCAGTTTGCCTCTAATGTTATTGAGAGTCACAAACATTAGCGCTGAGACTGCGCAGTACGGACCGGAAATTACCTTTAAACTATAACAGAGCGATAGAATGGGTAAAGGATTGAAAAATTTCCAGGCAAAAATTAGTTTATATCCATACATATGTATGTACATGTAACTAAACACTAGAAGTTGAGAAACAATGGGCAGGAGCAAAACTCAGTGCTCATACCAGCAAAAGAACTGGATGGACAAAAAGCTAGCTTGTAAACTCTAATTTCATGAATGGTGTACCCCTCTCCAAATAAGAATGCAAAACCCTCTCTTGTAAAGACATTGATAATTTTTTGGTGTTGATATAAATGAGAAACTTTCAACATGCTGATTGGCTAGAGAGCACATCAATAAATACCAAGCAGTGCAGCAAGTTAATAATAAGTTTATTCATGTGTAATTTTCTCATGCAATTATACTTGAGCGTTGTTTATTCCTAATAATACACATGAAAATATTACTCGATTCTGATTGACTGTCAGAGCAATGCAGTTCAATTGTAACACCAGTGCAAAAGTTTAACACCGGTGCAAAAAGTGTAACAGCAGTGCAAATTACACATCGTAATTCTGAATTTTGATTTGCAGAAAGACAGTGAGAAATTTTGCTAGTCTCATGTAAAGCAATGACAAAAATGTTTTATGGAAACTCTGAAAAACGGTCCTCGGCTACTGTGGCCACTGGCTTTGTCTCCTGCTTCGCGAAACTCTCTTTGTGTCCAATCAACTCACTTCACTCCTCAGTGTGTTTTACCGAATGTGACTGCGTTTGTCTTTGTATTTTCAGGATTTTATTAAGTGATGAAGATTCAATATTCCTTCAATACGAATTCGAATGACATGCCGATTGAAATCACTCATTGGGCTGTAACTTGTCTCACCCACTGTCGCACCCGTTGTGGTTCCTACTTTGAGTTCGAGATTTCTATAATTCCTAACTGAGTTTGGAACCCTTTCTGTAGAGACTTTTGACGTTGCAGTTTCGTCACTAACTGGTAAACCGTTTCCTTCTCAATCTTTCCTTTTTGTTCCACAACCAAATAAAAAAAGGATCAAAGGTAAAGTCAGCATATGGGCCAAGTGGCCCACCATGCCGGTGCTTTATAATATCCTGGTTTCCGTAGCATGAAGCGACTAGGAGTATTTCTACTTTCCCTGGATGGGATGCCAGGTATCCCATGGCCAAAATTTGCCGGTACCCATTTATACACCTGGGTGGAGAGAGGTACTGTGAGAGTAAAGTGTCTTGCCTAAGAACAGAACGCAATGTCCCTGAGCAGGGCTCGAACCCAGACAGCTTGCTCCGCAGTCGAGCGCGCTAACCATGAGACCCCCGCCCCTCCCAACCTCGAGCCTTCCACAACCAAATAAACACATATACACAGCATGTGGGAACATCTCCTTGTTCTCTTTGCAAGAAAACTGTACTGAAATGTCATTTTTTCGTTAAATACCCATTAAGTTACAAGCTACACTGGTACGGCACACCGTGAAACGTCCATTGACCAGGGTACGAGGAAAATTTTAGATGAGGAGGGGAAGAGACATCTGATACATCTGGAGATGAATGTAACAAAAAGCTGTAAATGCCCTGTGTACGCTTAGATAATGACAATGCTATCCATTCTATGACCTTTTTCTCATTTATTCAGAAGTTCTGTATACTGACTTACTTCTATGTCCTAACTTTATCATGGTAAACATGTTATGCACATGCCGCGTATCGACACCAATGTGGCTGAGAACAAGAACGATAACGGATCTAACTCACACTCGACATTTTTAACTAAGAACAACTAACAACAACAAAAACATCTTAACATCCTGCTGAATCACAAAATCGAATAAAAAATGGTATGTAAGGATTCGCCATTGATTATTGTGACAAATTTTAGTCACCTAATTCAAGCTCCTCCACTCAAATCATGATATTACCAAAACTATTCAGATCTTAATTGCTTGTTTGCCTCAACGATCAAAGCAATGAAGAGCAATATTGTCAAAAAGGTCATACGTACATACCTACATACTAGACCAAGGAATACATCTTCAAAACAATGACAGATTCCAAGGTTGGCTTGGAAATGAATGAACAACATTTGTGCTATACCATATTAAAACGGCCTCTCACTTAAAGTGTCCATACTGCCAAAAAGTTATTTTAGGTTTACAACATCTCCATAACATCTAATAATGTTTTCAAACCCAAAAAAGTGAATTCCGATGCTTTTGGCCATAAAATCAAGTTTTAAATTTCCCGCCTTGGCCACGCCCAATGAAGATGACCGCGTCATGTTAGATTGGTGACGAATGACGTCACTTCAGGAATATCTCGAAGCTTTATGCTTTTATTTTGCTTGCTTGATGACCGCATTGCTTCGCAAACTTCAATTTGTTTGTTTTTTGGCGAGGAAAACTCCTCACCACTACTGAAACAACAATTACCTAAACTAGAAGGATCTCGTGATTCCTGACTTGACGTCACGACCTATTCAGAAACCCAGACTCTTTTCTGCACTGACTCACGGTCAACTTCATTGGGCGTGGCTGAAGCAGGAACTTTAAGGCGATATCTTAGGGTTTTAAAATCTCAGAATTCAATTTTTTTTCTTAGAATACCTTTTTACACAGTATAGAGCTACCATAACTACAAAAACCCTGTTGGCGGTATAGACACTTTAATCAAAGGATAAATGATGAAGGGGGGAAAGGACTAAATGATACTACTACTATGCGTTAGTTTGCCCAGATGAATGAAATAAGGATTTTATATTGAACAAAATAATAAACAGGAATGTACGGCTTATTTCTGTTTTAAAAATTACTTTTCATTTAACTGGCAATATCGCATCACAAATTTGACATCGATTTTCCCGTCCGCCGTGTTGTTGGCAGTGGCTGGGGCATTGCCAATGGTTTTCCCTTCGCTGACTTGCGTCGCTGGGAACAAGAATACTTGCTCTCTCTCTGTTCCAGGCATGAGAACAATCCTAAGAAAAAAAACATGATTCAACCTTTCCATAAGCACTGAACGACGGTGGCATTACAACATTCCATACCCATATAATTAATCCAGTCATAGTGTAATAACATATTTTGATTCCGGTCAGTTTTTTAATTACTTACTTACTGCGCCTTTCTATGACATGCGGACTTTGAAATTCCAAGCTCAACCGACAAATGCGTTTTTCACTATCAAATGTTCAATCATATGTTCCTGGCTCTCCCCAGCTTCCGATTACTGCTGAGCGCGCGATAATCACATCAAATTGAGCACACTTCAGACAACATGCAAAACAGCGCTCAGCATTAGTCGGAAGCAGGGAGAAGCAACCCAACATTTGAATAGCGGTAGTGAAGAACGCGTTTGTCGGTTGAGCTTTGAATTTTAGGGTTCGCATGTTATTGAAAGGCGTAATAATGTTTAAGCCCGACATTCGTTAGACCATCCAATAGTCTTAATTATTCAGAAAATTTGAGTGATAACAAATTGGAGTTGATCTTAGTCTATTTTATCTGCAATCGAGACTGAATAAAGGCTTGTACGGAACGTTCCATACACTTGTGAATTTGAGGACAGACTCTTGCATTTGGACTTTCTTTCTTACCTAACCTCGACTGTCACCGGAATGACAGCAGAAGTGAGTTGCACATACAGACTAAGCTTCTGTTCCTTAAACACAAGCAGGCCTCGCCACCTATCTCCATTTGGGCACCGGTAGTCTGTGCTTGCCACTGTTTTCTTGATATTCGGCCAGTCGTGATCCAGCTTCCAACGAAAGGAGTAGACGTACACTTCATGCAGCTCTAATGGTGGCTTTCTTTCCTGTAAACAGATGTAATAGATGCGAACTATGGTTCAAACCGTAGCTTCTTACTACATTGAAGGGGGCGAGTGAAAATGAAGCGTTTCAAACCTTAAAATGTATGATTCCTCTCAACCGTTGTACTTCCCCTGCCTGTAGTACGGCGTGAGAAGCAGCAGCTGTCACGACGTGCTCTTTTGAATTCTTTCGGCGGACTATAGCTGTACAACCAGCAACGGGACACTTTACAGCCTTCTCTGGGCATTCCGAAAGATGGAGGGTCATGTGACATCTTAAAAAGGAAGTAAAGGCCCTCTTCAATATGGAGATAAAGGAGATTTTTGTAGGATTATTTTTCAGGCGGTTTTATCATTAAGCGATAAACTGCCTTTCTATTCATTTTCATTTACAAATACATAGAATCGCGCTAGGAGAATACTTAATCCTTGACCAATCAGAGCGCGCGCGTCTAGTCACCCGAGCAACTATACTGAAGAAAATATTAGACTATTCGCAGTTTAATTTAGTAAGAGGAGCCATCAAAGGAGGAAAAATGAAGCAGTCTCATAGTTTTTCAATTAACAATTTTTATTGCTTTGTTTAACATTCATGACCCTAATGCAAACATTGTTCTTAAATTAATGTTCAGTGTGAACGCAGAGTTACCTGGGAAAAGTCGATCCACAGCCGATGGGACACGAAATAATGCTGTACGAGCAAAGGGAAGCGTTGTGATGATCTAAACGTTCGTCTGCCATGCTAATTCCACATTTTTTACACTGGGTCTTCCGCTTAATGCAGGACAAAGCATGAGATGGCATGGCTTCTCTCATATCCACGTAATGGCATCCATCGTTTTCGCATGGAACTTTCACCTTTGGACAATGCTTTGAATGGTTCTCGGCCATGTCATATGTACCACTCCATTTGCACCCAGTGTTAGTACAGATAACATGCAGCCTACTCGTCAAATAGTTTAACGTGACATTGACGTTCAGCGGAGTGGTAAGTGGAATATCCTTATCACACAGCGGGCAAACCGGTTGGTTTCTTGAAGCTATCAAGTTGGCGAAACATTCTTGGCAACCCGAATGACCACAAAAAAGCGTGACGGGTTTCAACATTGTCTCCAAGCTGAAAATTGAAAGTAATATAGATAAAGAGGTTGCACTGAAAACGTCTATATATGTCAAGAGATAACACACTGTTTCTTGACAAGCAGAACGTATTCAGGCTAGGCTACTGTGGACATAGAAAATGCTTACCATATAACACAGTTCAAAGATTTATCATTTTCTTCACTGAACCGAAAATGAAACATACTGATCAAATACTGATTACGATAGATTTGTTCCAAATGAAGAATTTCAATAACCGTTTAGTTGCAGCTCATTGACCTCCTGTTCAGACGAACGATCCACAAGACTCAATCACTGTATTGTTGCCCATGTGATTGCGCAACTGCAGATATATTTTAGTTAAATATCAACGGGCCTAATAGTAATCGCTTATCAGGCCGAGGCGTGTCTGGAGCTGGCCAATTACAAGTTTTATTACTGAAACAGATCAAGTCGGTCCTATTGTCCTCAGAAATGAATTTAGTGTAGTGATTCAGTTTCCATAACATTTTCCGCTAATCACCGAGTCAAGATCATAAACGGAAATCACAATTGTTTTACTCCACTATAAAACTACAACTTATTGTTAGCCATACACAATGAAGAGGTATCAATTTCTAACTTCTCTGCCACCGCCCAGTTTCTAGTTGCGCTGTTCGTGTATTTCGTTTGAGCGTCCTCTCTTTCTGAGCGTCCTTTCGTTCCTGTCTGAGTAAAATGAGTTTCAGTAAGCGTGCGTTTTCGAGAACTTTTGTCCTTTTGGACAAGCGAACCCAAGCAGTTCCCAGTAAGCCATACTGGGAAAGGCTTGTAAACGGTGGACGCGTCAAAGAAATCGTCTTCACTAAAAATACGACTGCCGTTGAGATCGGCGAGAAGCTTAAGGATTTCTTCCCTTCTTTGGCTGGAAGCGACCTTAGCAGGTGAGCATTTCTATCCTAGATAGCTTTTAAGGTCTTGTATTCTTTAATTGATTATGCCAGACCGAAATCTCTCAGGACGTGTACTGGCCATGTATGCTGCATGCAATTCAGTATTTTTGCAACTACTTTGCCATAAGTACTGTGGTGTTCTATACTTTCTTTTAATGATGTCGTTAGACTGTTCATATTTAGGGATGATCGGAACAAACTCAAAGTTCCGGCAAATCTTTCAGTAAAGCAGCAAGTAGGCGTGGACCATTCCCTCGCATTCCAAACACGGTCTCAAGGGGGGGGCGTTGAGGGGTGGTGTTGTCGTAGCAAAAAATCTTTTTTCCTTTTTCTCTGTTGACTATTCAAGTCCGGACCTTTTGAAGGTGGACGGTACAATGTTTAGAATAGTTTTATAGTGCGAAGTACGGTTATTACTTTCCCAGGGGTCGCCTGATGCATATTTCGCGCTAATTGTCAAAAGAGGCCAGGTTACCCTGGCCTGATCCCAATGTCAAGTGAGGCCTACGAATTCATCTGTGGATGTCTTTTTCGTGGAATGTACTCTTTTTACCTTCTCCGCTTTGTCCACCCTTACTTTCATTCACAGACAGATCACTCGATCAGTACAGATAAGATCAGAAGACGACATGTTGTTGGTCCAAAAGGGGTTCACAAAAAAGCGATTTACCCCACTATTTCTAGAATTTCGAAGCTGTTAACGTGGATTTGATTATGGTTATTGTCTTTCTTAAACTAGATCAACAAGCTAACAGTTTTCTTTTCTTTTACCTCATTTTTTAGATTAGAATTCATAGTGTCCTATTCTAAAGGACACAGCATGAAAATGGTGGCTAGAGGCCCTCAAGATGGAGCAAAACTAGTGGAGCTTTTCGGTGGAGTCCGGAAAAAGAAAGTTTTTCTTTACTTTTCTTCAGGTACTACACTTATTAAATGGCTTAAATTTAATGATGGCGATGACAATGACGATGGTGATGATGATGATGATTTAATTATGGTTAAAATTTTAGCAATAGTTTCAATTAGTATCACAGGCTGGAAGATTAGATTGGCTACCTCCAATGCTGATGTAAAGTACTGTTGATCAATTCACCTCTGCTCACGAGCAAAGGTAGTTAATTTTGTCCAGTGTCAATTCAGTTGAAAGGGAGGTTTTTATCTATAAGGAAGTCATTGCACAGTAGAGTTAAATGTGGCAACAGCTAAACAGGTCAGAGCAAGACTAATGCAAAGCTCCACGTAGTAATAATAAATTATGTAAACATTGTGTGACTCAAACTCTATTTTGGAACACGGGGTTAGTATGACAGTGATGCATGTACAATTAATGTATGGGACTGTGCGGAAATCTTTCGCAGGTCAGCACAAACATAAGTCAGATTGTACCATGAGTGTTGAGGTAATTAAAGACTCCAGTTTACTATCAGTAGATTCTCATACTTGTAATTGGGAAACTTTCAGTAATAACATCAGTTGATAAAGTAGATATGTCCTGGCTTCAATATTCTCCTTGCCAACCAGTTTTATGTCATTTTCATTTCTTTCTTGATTATGACTAGACAAATGAAAAAAGGAATTCAAAATAATTTGGAATGACAATTTAAAAAAATGAAGAATTCAAACCAGATCTATTAACCGTAAGTCTGGAATTTATTGATGCAAAAAAGACACTGTGTGGCCGAAACAATCTGACTTCTGGTACTAATAATCATGTTTGTAATGGAGATGTCAAAAGTACTTGAATTTCATTGTTTGATCTTTGATTGATTGATATTACTTCTATCTTGTAGGGACTCACAACGTATCATTATCCTCTAGCACAAGTGTAGCATCATCATCATCACAGTCCACAATACCTTCCACACACAACACATCTACATCGTCATCTACCACAGTTATCCCATCTTCTACTGCATCTGCCACAATTTTTTCCACATCTACCACATCCTCCACCACATCCACCACATCGTCCACCGCATCTACCATTTCTTCTACCCTTGCATCACCTACCACATCTTCTACCACTTCTTCTATTACGTCCACCACACCTGCTACACGTACGATGTTGATAGACCTTACAACACCCCCTACTGGTGGTGGTGAGTAGATTTCACTTGGGTTGCTTGTACTAGTGGTCTCCTTATTTGGAAAGAAACACCAGAATGTAGGCAATAATCTGTGTGTACTGAAACTGCTATTATCAAAGTTCTACATGGGGAATAATTTTCATTGCTGTGCTAATGTAGTGCCAAGTGGCCAATGGCTACTTACTTGCCTTTTCTCTTGGCTATCATGCAAAGCTTAATAACTCAATAACATGTTGGGCAAACTGAATTACGGCTCAGGGCTCCATGTTTCCTGGAACAGGAATGTCCTGGATTTACCTTCTATTCTCTTGTTTGTTAGTTAATCATTTTTCCAAGAAGAAAATTGACAAAAATTTAAAGTACATGTATACCTAGAAATACCCTGGAAGTAACAAAGATCAGTTAAAACAACAGCAACTGCTGTATGTTTCTTACACATGCTGCTACAGATAACAAAATTAGCTATTGAAGTAACCTTTACTATGTTTTTATCTGGGCATGATTGTTTATGTGTATAACATTTGACAACATCATTCATCCAAGATTATAATATAACCCTAATGGTATATTATACAATTGAATGGTCTTCTCTTCGATTTTTTTCTTGAAGTTCCTACTCGAAGGTACCTCACAGCACTGGCAAGTGTGGGGGGATCATCATCTGGTATGACTGGTTTTGTCATTATTGTAAGCTTGCCTAGCATGGTTTATTATTGGCTGCCTTCCTTTTGTAAAGTGTGAAATATGTCTTAGCACAGGCTGTTTTAAAAAACAAAACAGTCGTTGACTTGGCTTCTGTTCAACAGATATGTATGGAGATATCAATTCCGATGAGAGTGATGATGGTGTGATCAACAATAGCATCGATATATTAGACTCCTCTGGTCAGTATATTATTTTAAAGATGAGCATTGCTAACAGTCTTGTTAGCTTCCTGAATGCTGTGGTTTAAAAATGCAGTTGTTTGTCCCATGACAGATATTAATTTTGTGACTTTGTCAGACCAAATTATTCCAAACAGACATAATGGAAGATATGTTAACAGCGATAATTACTATTTCGAAATGAATCATTCAATGTAGACTGTAGCCGTAAGGTTGACACTTGGATGCCAACTTTTGAACATAATTTTATGGTATGTTTAATTTTTTGTGCACATTATGTGCACAGTGAAGTGGGTATTTTGTGTATTAATCATCAGCATGATAGAACTTAAGTCTGACCATGTACATGTACATGTTCCTTTTATTGATTTCCCACAGATGAAAACAGCATAGACACCCAAGGTGCAATTCTTAATTGTAAGTTAAATTGCTATAATTTAATTTTTTTTTGATGAAATCGTCACGGAATATTAAATAAAAGATAGCCTGCAATCTTAGCAAAGGGAAAATGCTGCAATGTGAAAAAACATTATTTTGAAAAATCATGTATTACTAAGTGACTTATCATGTCGTCATCTTTTTTCAAGCGATGAAAATAGTCAGAGTACAACATATGCTGCATACTACACACAGTCTTCCCTATTGTCGTAAAGTAAATATAAATTTCCTTTTTGGCTGTCTCAAGGCATAGACTTTGTGTTACTTAATTGTTAACTGGCTATTTCTTGGTCAAATGACTCTCTGAGAATCACAATTATTTTTTGATCATATCTCAGATGGTTATGTGACAGATGACTTCACAACTGCAGGGGTTGTCTCAGGTACAGTTCCAACACCTTCTCTAGTGAATGTGCATGTTGCTTGTATTTACCCGTGAAATAACACTTCAATTTGTACATTGATGTCACTAGTTTTTTCGGGTCTTATGCACCATCAATATTGTTTTTCAAATGCCCCCATTTGTTACAAATCTTTTGACAAAAATCTATAGTTTATAGAGTAATATCTCAAGGATGTGATTGCAGATTCAAGATGAGATGACTATCCCTTCCAGTTTCTGTTAATGATATGTATGCTATGGCTATAATTCAATCACAATAGATGAAATGCAGATAGAGTGCATGTAACTGCTTTACCACCAATATTAATAAATTAATAACCCATTACTGGTTATGAAAGAGTGTTGTTAGTAGGAATCAAAACAAAAAAGAGCAAATCTCAGATCTTGACTTGGGCTGCCGCGTGGCTTCACTCTCAGATTGATAATGTTGGACAAATCCTGTTTCTCCACCACCTGGGACAGGTATCCAATGTGTAATGTGGCCTGTTTACTTCAGTTGAATTGATTTATCTGTGGAAGTTAAAAAAAGTAATTCAGTTTACAATATTCTTAAATTTGTTTGCAATACAATTTCTTTTTCCAAAATAGGGTTAGGCAATGTTATGATTTGAGATCCAACGTACTGATAAGGTCTTTTTTTTTATCTGGATTCAATATTTAACTGTAACAAAACACTGACTTTGTGAGGTGAAATGACACAACCAACGATTCATCCATCATAAGAGTATACTTCCATATGCCTTCACTTAATAGACACTCAAGAAAACTGTTGCTAAAACAGATCAAATTAATTATTGTACCTTAAGAACTAGAATTGGTTGAGATTGTATTCAGTGCTTATTCATCGGTAGTTTATACGTGTTGCCGTATTTTGACAGATGACCACACTATCCTCAGCAGAACCTCTGAGGTTCTGCACTGCTCGGAGATGTTTAAGGGTGACGCTGGGGAAACTGCCGTTTTCCCATTTGTTACGCACACATTCGAAGAGGTAAGTTTTAAATGCTAAAAATCTGTGTTATATCAATGTTTTTAAAAGGTACAGTTTGTTTTCATGTAACTTAGTGTGTGGTTTTGACACTACAGGGGTATATGGTTTTGAGAGAGACGACTGCCCTTTATCGGTAGCAGTGTTTGAAAAATTTTAAGGTTTCAACATTATAATGGCAACATTTACGTTTTGAGAGATCTGCTTTTAATTACCGTATTTACAGAGGTAAGCGCCGCCCCCGAATAAGCGCCCCCTCGATCAAGCACCGCACATGGGGTGGAAAAGTTAATAAGTGCCGGCCTCGAATAAGCGCCGCGGCTGCGGTGCGGCGCTCATTCAAGTATTTCCATAAGATGATAAAAATACGCTGTAATTGCTGCAATGCGGTTCTAAGCCAGCAATGGGAATTTATTTTCATCAATGGTGATGTTTTTCAGTTCAAAGTGAGCCATACCTTGACGCTCTTTCATTCAGTTCTCTATTCAAAATCTTCACGTTCAGCAGTTCTTCAAGCCTGTAAGCCATGAAAAATTTTCAGGAAGTAAATTGAATTGTACAATCAAAATGTTTTGTCTTTGTGCTATGAACTTTTTCAATAAGCGCTTCCCTCTAATAAGTGCCGTCCTCGAATAAGCGCCGCACTGGAGACACAAAAAGTTAAATGAGCGCCGCAGCGTTTATTTGAGTAAATATGGTAATTTGACATTATTATGTGAAATCGGTAAAATTTTATAATACCCAATGCTGTTTGGCATAATCTTACAGCAATAAATTACAATGCATGTCTTTCCTCTTTTAGATATGCTGGCAGGCTTATGATGACAGGAGGCCAATAGTGGTTCTCCTGTTTAATCCCTTGGCCCCTAGCCAATTTCGACCCACCATGCACAGGTACATTGTACAAGTAATACTAGCATTTCATATTTTATCTTGACATGTTTTATCCATAAGCTGCTTATCCAGATCCATTTAACCAAAGGAAGTAAAAATTCATGCAGAAGAGGGAAAGACCTGTAATAATTACCTAATCTTGTTAAATTTCCTCTTATTGAACAGTTTGCTGCAAAAGATGCGCAATGAAAATAAACAAGATTTATATTTCTGGCCAGCAGAGACCACCTCAAAACATGGCCAAAGAGGTATGAAAAGTAACTTGCAAAGGATAGTTTGATACATTATTCCTGAGAGGAACAAACATCTACCAAATTTAATAGCTTCCCTTTTGTAAAAGTGAAATACATGTATGTTACACGTAAGTCTTTTTTGAACCTTGTTTCTACTGTCGACTTTATTGCATGGCCACATTTTTAAAGTGCACTAAACAGTTTTGCCGTTAATGTGCATTAAACTCTTTAGCATCAGTTAATAGTTGAGTTTGGCAGGCTATACTTTAATGGCGACGGTTCTTTTAGTTTGAATTCTAAACAGCACTTAATTCTTGGTTACAGGAAATTATACTTAATATGGCAAAATGTCGATTGCAAGTATAACATTGACCCATTGTCAAAATAGTCTTTATTTACTAAATATTACTGACTTTTCGCTATATAATTTTCTGTCTTAGTGGTTGAGAAGTATGGAAGTGGCACGGATGATCAAATAATATTTTTAGTGCCATCCACCCAACAGTCTCCAGTGGTTGTTGATTGCATTGATGGTATGTGGAATACTGTAGGTGACCCAATTAACGTTGCCCATAAGATCTTAAGTTTTTATTACACTCCCCTCTCATAAGCGCAAAGTGTGACTATAAACCACCTTCCCCTTCCCCCGCCCCCCCCTTCCAGAATCATCCCAAGAACCATAGAAAAATACCACAGGGTAAGATCATGCAATTTTATATATTTAGTTTCTTGCTTGCTTGGTTAGCAATACAGTTGGATGTTGTCGCATCTCAAGTTCAGGGTACTGTACATATAGTGCTCAATTATTATATCTTATTTGTCCTAGTGCAGTAACATAGGGAAACAATGAAACCCACTTAGTTCATGGTTTTGTTTTCCACAAATTTTGACAGTGAGTTGAAATGAAATAAACACCTCTCTAGATAAAAGAAAACCTCATATCTATTTAATGTCCTCCCTAGGTCCCCTAAAGTTTAATACCCAACCTGACATGAAAAATGTACATTCAGTTGCTGAAGATGTAAATAATAATTAATGAACACCAATGAACCAAGCAGTAAATTAAATTAGTGGCTTGATGATTATTTGGACAACATGAAATATGTTTGAAAATGTTGGTCCTGTCTAATAAAGCAGCAAGTTGTATCTATTATATCTCTGAGTGAATGAAACCAGTGTACTTGATGAATAAGAATTTAAATATAATACGGTACACAACAAACTTACTGGAGCACGTTGTTTAATTCAGGTCTAGCCCTCAAGGATTTTGATTGTGCAAGGTTATGTCAAAGAATCAACAATATGATTGAGGGCCTGAGTATGAAAAGGTGAGTTTGCATGGAGCTTATGTATTAGAACATACATGTACAACTGAAAATTCAATGATAAAAAGACTATATTACTTGGAATGGTTAATGCAATAAAGGCAATGTGCTTGGTTTTAGCACATTTCCTTCATTGCATTAACCATTATTATGATGTTTTTTTTTTTCTGTGATATTGCTTGGAGAAAGTTTGTGGCTGGCTCATTCAAAATCTGAATTATTTATCTTTGTTGATTATGTCATTCTAGCTCTAAAACCTAATTGAAGTATTTGCATTGTGTCTGTGATGTGTTGTGTTGTCTACCTCTTTAAATTTGTAACTCCTTTGCCTGGTGTAACTAGTGTAAGTATTTTTCTGATAGAATGTAGGTTAACTAGACAGTGTGCTTATTGTATAGAGGGGGTAAGTTTCCAAAGAAACTGTGGCGCTCTGTCGGTGGGGACTATAACAAGATAATTTGGTTTTATCAACTGAGTTGATAATGTGAATTAGCCACCGTAAAGAGATTCAAAAGTTGACATTTTGAGCGTTAGCTCTTCATTGGATTCGCTTAAAGGGTTAAAAAATCTATTACACACTTTTTGTTCAACACATAAGGCTGAGCTCAAGGCCTCCTTGACAAGTAAAATTGTCTGGCATTAGCCAGAGTAATATCAAGTGGCCTCTTGGGAGTGAAAGGGTTCATAATTATACAAAATACAACACCACAGACAGGTAAACATTTAAAGTGAGATGAAAAATAAATTGTTATGAAATTTACAGGGAGCAACGTGAGCAATGGAGGCAGTTGAGGAGAGAGCAGGAGATCGAATTGGATCAGATGGCTCTTACCTCTCAACACCATAATGCCGAGGTATGCAGTAGACAAGGATCTCCTAAGCTTGTTGATTCGATGGATCAGACATTAAGTTACAATATCGTCATCCACATATCAGAATTTTACACCCATGCCTTGCCATGTTGTTCCTATTTTGCAGAATGAGGGATTTCTTACAAAATACCTTTGAGGAGATGAGAATTCGGAAGCTAAAATTTAAAAGTTAACGGGAAATCAAAAGTATTTGCAAGTGGGTCGGTTGCTAGGCTGTATAATCAATTTTTCTGCTCTTTGGCTGACTCTTATGCACATTTAGTTTCTTTGAAGGGTTGTTTTCATCTTTTGTGCACTGTTTATCTTCGTAGATGCCATATTGAGTACCCCCAGGCTAGCCTATCTGAACTAGTACTAGTTTGCTAGAAATCATAATTATAATAGATTCTTTTCATTCTCTTTTTTCAAGCGAGCCAACACAAATGTGAGCGAGGAAGAGGAGGTTTGTAAACTATACGCTTAAAAACCAAATGAACACAGCTATAACAGTGCAATTAATTAACAATTATCCTGCGAAATCGCGCGGAATATCGTCTGATACTTAGCCGACGAGGCTGTAGGCCGAGTGGGCTAAAATCAGACGATATTCCACAAGATTGAGCAGGATAATTGTTTTATTATTCAACAAATTGATAACAAAATTGATTTCCAAGCTCATAACATTTTTAAACCTTTCTGTTGACATTTTTTCACTTCACTTTTTCTTCCCACGTACGAAGCTACATATGTCGCCGGATATCTGTTACCTACGGATGACAGATATCGAGACCATCATGACCATATTTGGATAGTGTTACAATTTGTTGAATAATAATGATGTTTATCACATTGATAGAATAAAGTCAGTCAAGAATGAGTTTATTCGATCATCTTTTCAACATGTGCACGAAAATTAGACATTTTAGAATCAATGAGGAGGAACAAAACTTGACGCTTGTACCCGTGATGTGACTCTATGGACAAGGAGCCAGTCTTGTAATTGAATGGCAATGTGATTGATTATGTGGTGAAAGGATTCTTACAGCCCCTATTGTGGTCACACCTGTTCCGCCATCGGCAGCCACTTATGACAAAAGTTATTGATATCCCTGTCTTAGATAGATCTTTTTAATTCTCTTTTTGAAGCAACCCGAGATAAATGTGATGGAGAAAGAGAACGAGGTGTGTATATGATTAAAAATCAATCAAGCTATAACAATGCAATAGAATTATCAAATGGATGAGAAAAAATCTTAAATGATCTTATATCCATGTTAACCATTTGACATGTACATGTAACTAAAAACTAGAAGTTGAGAAATATGAGCAGGAGCAATAAGGGAACTGGATGGACCAACAGCCAGCTTGTAAACTGTAATAATTTTTCCCTTCTCATAAAGACACTCAATTTGTTAATATTAATTTGTAGTGATAGAAGTGATCACCTTTTAGCATGCTGATTGGCTGAGAGAATGTAAATACCAATCAGTGTGGCAAGTTGACATTATCCTTTTTTCATGTGTATTATTTAGAAGAAAAGAAAATGATTTTTTTTAATGCATTTTGGAATAAAAAAAGCAGTACCCTGTGGGCACGGCCAATTTTTTAGTTTATGATTTACTTCTCAGTTTTTTATTATTCCAAATTCAACTCGAAATCAGTTGAGTACCTAATGTGTGAAAATGGAACATTAATGCAGAACTTTGCTTGACAGAAGGAAATCAGGGAGGCCAGATTGGCGAGAATTTCACAGGAGCCCACCCACGGACACACAATTCGCGTCAGGACACCAACTGGAGTGGTTTCAAGAAAGTTTGGTGCGGCATCACACTATCAGGTATATACCAAGACAAAGAAATATCCAACTTGTTTCACTTATCTCGCATCTTCTATATACACTTAAAGCATCCCAGTTGACATGAAGCATGGTCATTAACTGAGATATTTAGACTGCTAGAGAATCATGACCAGGTTACCCTGCGAGCAGTGTCTCCTTGTCTAGGAAGATCACAGGAGACTCTGCTCACAGGTATGAGCAGCTATATGGTAGGAAAAGGAAGCGTGCTAGTCAGAATTGGTTAAATAGATAATAAAAGGTGTTTAGTAAGGTAAAAATTATCAAGACTGCTCAAAGTAGCCCAAGAGAAGTGGAATGTTGATCAAAATTAACAATTTTTTAAAACATCATTGTCAAGTCTAGTGTTTGAAAAATGGACTGGTGATGCTATGACCGGCCATCCATATAAATTGAGAAATCACACTGAACTGACAAAACAATTTGAACTTAATATAAATCTGATAAAAGTGACTGACAATTGGTGGTGTTATGCAACAGTGAACTGTCAAAATTCAGCATTTTTTTTCATGCTTAAATTGAGCAAAGGTGGAAAGCGCAAGTCCTGAAATGATCTATTAAGTGGGAATTTTTTACCTATAATTTCAGGAAGTATATGACTGGGTTGGTGCCCAATATGAAATGCCACTGCATTTTACCCTGCACTCATGCAGAGACACCAATGAGGATGATGTAGTGATACTGCATGGGCAATTAATTTTGGCAGACGAGACTATCAATCTAACTGAGCGAGTAAGTGGAAAAATAAACCTTTTTTGTATTCTGTATAATGTTAAATGTCGACAGAATTAGTGAGCATTATTTTTACATCAACAGATTACGCATAAGATGATGCACTCACATGCTGTCTACCAAAAATTAAAACACTTCATCTTTTTAGAAATGATTCACTAATGCAACACCCAAAAAAAATCTTGACAACATTGTCACTAACTATTATTGCATCACTCTATGGTGTCTCTAAATACGAGCAGTTATGAAAACTGTGAAGCAAAGTGATGAAAAAGCAATGATGTACATATATCTCAAGGCATGTTTCCAATGAAGATTTTTTGTAGATAACAGTGCAAACATGAAAACAATGCCGTTAGAAAATTATAATAGCCCCTAAGAAAACCAATATGTCAACCAGCCTTGTGATAATTTCATTTATCTCTTAAAAACCCTGCAGGACGAACAGGAGGTGAGCACCCTGCTGAAAGACCAGGTGAGGGACCGTTCATTTTTGTTGGAAAGTTGGAAGGGGAGAGGGGTGCTGTGCTGGGTGGTGGTATTTCGGGGCATACAATGCACAAGGGAATCTCACGTGTCAAAAAAGGGTGGACAACTATTAGAGAGGGATGGAAAGCCTTTTATCACAGAAACGAACTCCTCGTGAGCCAGGACCTTTGTGACCAGGCTCTTAGGAACATGACCTTAGATGACTGGGTTCTTAATTGAGCCAGGACCTTTGTGACCAGGCTCTTTGTGAGCCAGGACCTTTGTGACCAGGCTCTTAGGAACATAACCTTAGATGACTGGGTTCTTAATTGAGCCAGGACCTTTGTGACCAGGCTCTTTGTGAGCCAGGACCTTTGTGACCAGGCTCTTAGGAACATAACCTTAATTGACTGGGTTCTTAATTGAGCCAGGACCTCTGCGACCAGGCTCTTTGTGAGCCAGGACCTTTGTGACCAGGCTCTTAGGAACATGACCTTAGATGACTGGGTTCTTAATTGAGCCAGGACCTCTGTGACCAGGCTCTTCGTGAGCCAGGACCTTTGTGACCAGGCTCTTGGGAACATAACCTTATATGACTGGGTTCTCAATTGAGCCAGGACCTCTGTGACCAGGCTCTTCGTGAGCCAGGACCTTTGTGACCAGGCTCTTAGGAACATAACCTTGACAAAACAGGTTGCAAACTGAGAACAGGCTACGGAGACCAATTATAGTGACTCTAAGATAGACTTTACCGCTATGACACCTGGCATGAACTTTCAAAAACACATAGGGTCCTTACTTATGTTATTGGCTGTAAGATCCTTTGGTATGTTTTCAAACTGATAAATTACAAATTTCAGATGTAAAAACATTTTCAATTTACAAAGGAAAACATTCGGAAATGGACTCAACGGCTGTATACAGATCGTAGCGTGAAATGTTGAACTATGAACATTGGATTGACACAATCGACCATTAGTTTATACTTATAGCTGGCATTTTATAACCTTAAGGCTTAAATGCTAATACTAAAACTAATGCTTTAAAGTGTCAGTTATAATATAAATTGAATGGTGGTTGGTTTTTTTTTTTAAATTTAATAACAAGTGATTGAACGGCCTTCAAAAGACTGGAAGACATCTATGTTTAAACGGCAAACAGTTGTAACAATCAGGGGAGTATGCTACTTACACGAGGCCCATCTGAACACATTCAGTTCAGACAGGCCTTGTTTGAGTGCCATACTTCCCTTCCCTCTTTTTTCCTTTCAGGTTTCCTTCAAAGGGAATTACCAGGGGTTGTTGGATCTTTCTAAAACAACAGTGGGTAGGTATTCATCTTTTTGATTTGAACATGAACCTTACAAGGGATTATATAATAATCACGTCTATGCATGCGCTCTGATTGGTCAATCAGCTATCGTTTATGTGCAGTCTATAAACTTGTGTTCTATTGCCTGAAAAGAGGAGGGTACAAAACTATGAACAGACTTTTCAAGTCTTATTTGAACGATGTTAGTTACAACTGCGAATAACTATTTCAACAGATGAAGGGTCTAATGAGAAAGAAGCAGATACAGCCGAAGAAACTGATGGGCCGAATGTGGAAAATGTAAAACAAAAGAGGAAAAGGAAGGACAACAGGGCCCCAAAAGACAGGAGGAAAAAGCAGAAAAAAGAAAGTAAAGAAGTACAGGACTAAGGTGTAGAGTTATTAAAAATTTTATAGTGGAGGCACTAGTCAAATAAGAGCCTATAGTCAAGTGCGAGTCAAACTCCATTAAACTTTGTCTGTACTC
Source organism: Platygyra sinensis (assembly GCA_019787425.1). Classification (NCBI taxonomy): domain Eukaryota; kingdom Metazoa; phylum Cnidaria; class Anthozoa; order Scleractinia; family Merulinidae; genus Platygyra; species Platygyra sinensis. The sequence goes on along the minus strand of JAHPZR010055912.1, from coordinate 77,199 downwards.
TTAAATCTGTATGTAAGCACTTTTCATCCGAATTGAATATCAGCTAGGTTGCTGTTTTTGGTCCATCAAGGTTTCATTAGCAATAAAACACAAAAAGCGGCGAGAGATGAGATGAGCAGTTAGAGCTTTGAGGAAGTTAAAGCCTTAGTTAAATCTTCTATAGATTTACTGGTAAAAATAGTTTTCTTAGACTCCTAATCAAGAAAATCCTCTCTTGGTTACTGCCAAAATGATAACGCTCACGTTCGAAAATGTGTGAGACTTCAATTTTCTATAAACTGCGATTGGTTTATCATATTCCAAACCGCTATTTGTGTTTTATTTCCTTGTTCAATTTCATTGACTATCTATGGAATATAGCCACACTTTTGTGATCCTTATGCATGGTGTAAGTTTCATTTATTTAACTGAGTGGAGTGCAATTTGGTCGGAAACCATACGCGTGATTTCAAAATCGCGCGAGTTCAAGTCAAGAAGTTCAATTTTCACTTCATTAGATCCATTTTAAAATCACCCTTTTTTTTTGTCAAAATTAATATTTGATTGTTTGGTATTATTTCGGTTCCGTTTTCATGGATTAAAGAAAGGATGAAATTCAAAGCAAAAAAAAAAAACAAATTGCAGTGATCAGCGGTGATCCCAAAATGGGTGTAATAGATATAATTCCAAGTTAATAATCTTAAATATTCAAAGACGTTCGCTCCCTTGAGCAAAAGACACGATTTGTTACAGTTAAGGTTATTTCATAATGTTGTTAGTTCTGTTAATCAAGATCTAAAAAGACCGACGGTGACGACCGGGTGTCACGAGAAAAAGGTTACCATTAGAATTTGAGTGAAATAAAGTGAAGTTAAAAAAAAAAAAACTAATTGAGGTTCACTTGTTCTTGAAGGGGTAAACAAGTAAAGGGATTTCCCTATTTTGTCAGTGGGGAAATGAGATTGTTTCAGTGTTTGGGAATAACGAAGAAAGAAAGAGATAGGTATGGGGACTTACCCTTTCTTGACAGGTGTGCTAACCCGGCCCACCCACCCACCCCTCCACGTGTGTAAAGTGTTAAAAAAAAGCAACAGCAACAACCTGGAAACAAGCAATAACTCAAGATAACGATTTTCGGCTAGTTGTTACACTCTTGACCGACTCTTATATAGAGGTGAGGAAGGGGTACGATAAGAACAGCAAATCGTCTTTTTATTTCATCGGGGGCTTTGTATCCTCACAAAAATCCTGACCAAAAAAAAATTGGATTACCACTGGTTTTTACGTGAGATGGCAACTCAGGATATGCGCAAAGTTAACTTTCGACAGTAGTTTCACTTGTTCTTGAAGTTTTTCACTGGGGAAATGGACTTTAATGGTTTTTCCACCCACCCCTCCACGGAAAATTTGGAATCAGCGAGTTCACCGAGCTCTATAGCGTCCGATTCGAGCTCGATTCGCACCCGAGCGCGATAAATAGAAATCGAGCTCGATCTGTACCCCGAGCGCGATAAATGGAAACCGAGCTCAATTGAGGGAATGCGCTGGTGACTGGAGCTCGCAAAGGATGTCGAGCTTGAAACAGATATATCGAACTCGCTTGCGGAAGGTCGAGCTCGGGAAGCACCTCGTGCTCGAGAGAACCATATCGAGCTCGGTTGCCCAGAAACAAAAACTGATCCTTTTCAAACGAGTCTCATGTTCTCAAACGAGTCTCATGTTCTCAAACGAGTCTCATGTTTTCAAACGAGTCTCGTGTTTTCAAACGAGTCTCGTGTTTTCAAGCGAGTCTCATGTTTTCAAACGAGTCTCATGTTCTCAAACGAGTCTCATGTTTTCAAACGAGTCTCGTTTTAAATCGAGTCCAATTCCAAGCGAGTATCGTGTATGAATCTTATCGAGACGATTTTTATCGAGTCTTACTAGCTTGGTTTACCAGAAACCTTGAGTGATCCGTGTTTTTACGTGGCTACTATTTTTGAGTCTGGTCTGCGATGAAGGCTGTCGTTGTGAAAATTGTTTTACCACTGCTTGTTATTGCACTGGTGACATCAAATGCTGTGGCTGAAAGTCGATTGCACAAGGAATACAAGAATGGTAAGAAAACAAGAAAATGGTATAACTATACGGCATAGGAATTTTAAGGAATCTTTACCACAGGAAACGTGATTTGAAAACACAGGTCGTGTCGCTAGTAAAGGAACTATATAATCATTAAATAGATGAGCTATAGCTAAATATAGCTAAATATTTTTTAAGCATATTGATAAGGCATAAATCAAATTTATCGCTTTTTAATTCACTCTTTTACTTTTTTTTCAATAAGACCTGAAATTAATATAAAACACAATTTTCATTCACTCACGGTTCTTAAAAAAACAAGTCCAATGCAAATAAATAACACTCTGTCAAACACTGCAAAATCATTAAATATAGCTTAAAATACTTATTATAGAAACATTTCTTAATATAGTAAAATTATCTGAGTCCGTTTCAAGTTAAGGCTATAATATATTTCATTTTCATGAATTAACAAGTACTGCTTTTAATCTCTGATATACCCTTCGAATAGTTTGATGGTCTCGGAGAGGTGATCCTTGGAAATTAAGGCTGCTCTTTGCAACAGTGACTGATGTTTCGACAACTTCAGCGGAAGTCATCACCACAGCCAAATCTATATTGTGATATTTTAGTAGAATATTCTAAGCTATGTCCTTTCAATAGCAATTTGTTAGATTCGTTGTTATGTTAAACGAAGGGGAAGGAGGCTGCAAAATATGTTACTTCTAACTAGGTTTCGCGATATCTGTATTACGTTCTTTTTCAAATATATCACCATTACCGGGGTATAGAATAAATACCTCTTACAAATTGCCCAGGTTTTGTATACACCCGCACGTAGGCGAGTTAACCGGTATTCGTCTGAGAATATGCTCTGTCCGACAATAGGTACAGCACAAGACAAAAAAACTCATTTTGGCGCACTTAAACTTGAATTTATCTTATCTTAAACCTGTGTTTAATACATTTAAGTGAACGTTTAAGAAAATTATATCTATGTTTGTAAAATTCATTAATTATTCATGAGGGTGCAAACCAATCTCAGCACAGTATTCAGATCACACGTACACAACTGTAAACCCCAATACAAATCAACTGTCTGAAAGCTCGGGGAGGGATTGAATAGGTAGCAGGGAAAGGCTGGGGTTGATGAATTATTAAACAGTAGAATTAACGTTTGATACAAACTCCTGCTCAGCTAATTAGTAGTCATTAACTTTTGATACAGATCTTTACTGATTAAAATGAACAATAAAATCAACATATTTTCATCATAGAATTTAATGCGATGAAATATTGCTTCAAAGAATGTCGTTTTACCTCCTGTCACTTTTCTCCAGTATGTTAAACACCTTTTCTCCTTGTACGTTTCCCAAATGGCGATTAATGCCGCAAACAAGTAGGTACAGCGTCTTAGGAGGGTAGCGTTCCCCGGTCTGCTTCGCAACTTCAGAAATGAATTTGCAGAGCCAGAAGTTTAAACTGTCGGGGGACATGTGCTCGAGTGCGACTGACAGGTCCTCGACATTGGTCGACTCAAGTCCGTTGCCTCCATGTTTCCAACTGCGCTTTTTTGTTCATTTTCGTATTCTGCCAGGCAGTAAAAACGTTCACCGCCCATTTTGTATTGTACTTGGTGTTTTTAGGTACGGTTTCAGACAGTAAGTTTAAATTTCTTCCTCTTCAGCTTTCGGCGGACGAAAACGAGCTGTTGCCATACTGGCGATTTGGCAGTGACTGAAAATTTTGAATATTTCTATTATTGTCTCATGCACTATCTCCTGTGGGACGTACAGCATTTTGGCATCCATGTCACAAAACAATGCTTTGCATTCAATTTATTGTTTTCCTTTCGCAAGTAGGTGAAAATATTTGCGTCCGATGTGTATGGCATTCTGGCATGCATGTCCAATGAACGAATCCCATAACAATACTTTGCATTCAATTTAATGTATTCATTTCCCAAGTAGGATAAAATATTCGCGTGAGATCTGTATGAACGTTTACAATGGCTCGCCTATCGGCTCGCCATTGTAAACGCCCATACAGATCTCCCGCTCATATTTTATCTACTACTTAATTCGAGATTAAACCTATCGTAAATACTCTCAAGGCTAAACCTTAATGCAGGTTTAAGTGAAGATTAAATGTAATCAAAACATCCTTTAATATTTACTACCCATTTAAGAGAAAATTAAATATCTTCAAAACATAAATATAAGTCAGATTTAAGGGACTTAAAGGATGTTTTAATCCTGTTTCAAAATCCTTTACTTGAAATTCCTTGAATAATTTTCATTCAACTAAACCCATTTACTGAAATTTAACAACTTAATCATCAAGTCAAATTGATTGTGTGCTTTGGAAAGCACCTGGGATTTAACTGTTTTCTTATTTAATTTGCCATTTGAACATTTGTTTGTTAAATACGTTACTCCGTATGACCACTTGTCACTTTGTAGCAAGCCCACCCAACACATGGAACACACACTTCCTTGGTTTAAGTTTCAAATCTCTTTATAATTACATGTAACTGACACATTTTACAATTTTTTCAAATGTTTTTTTTTCACTTTACCTGATCATCGAAGACTTTTCATGTACACATAAAACTATTATGTTGTAGACCTACTTTGTCAGTAATCACATCTCACATGCAAATAGTAAATATAACTATTTCTCAAATGCAAACAAATGAGGTTTTAAGTGTTTTGTCACAAAACTTCTTTTGTCCTGGGTCCTTTAAAGTCAATACACACTTATCCAGCATACATATAAAAAGGCAAACAAGCAACTGTTTTAAAAATATTAAAGTTTTTTTTACCGATAATGTCTTGGGGTTGACATAAGTCATTTGTAAAACTGAAATACAAAGTATAAACAGATACACTGTACCTACACTGAAAAGCTATGAAACTAAAATCAAAATTCACACTTATCCAGGATTTTGGTATCTGTTTTGAACAACCCAGGACCCACAATTACAAAGATATCACACCATTTTGCTCAAATGCAGTTTTTGTTTGAGAAATGATTTACCTGATACAACAAATACACAGAAGTCTTGTGTGCACATTGCTAAAGCTTATGGTTGGTGCACTCCAGATTAAGCTAAATATACTTGCTTCAGAAAGAAAAGAAAAAAGTCAAAGTTAACTAGTACCTTGAACTTAAGGAAAGGCATTATGCAAGACTTGAATAATCATATGTTTGTGATCAAAGCATTCAAGTCTTGCATAATACCTTACCTTAAGTTCAATGTAACCTCAATGCATTCAGGTCTTGCATAATACATGCATAATACCCATTGCCACAACTTATCTAATACGATTATTTGCTGTTAATAGTGCGAGATACACAGATAAAATCTGTTTATTGCAACTTCTGAAATATTGTAAACACTTATATGCACTGAGGGAGTCACAATGATAGGGCTTTGTTTTCAGAGATTTGCAATGGTTACTGGATATGCTGAAACATTGTAAACACTTATATGCACTAAGGAAGTCAGAATGACTGGGCTTTGTTTTCAGAGATTTGCAATTGTTACCGGGTATAATTATATTAATTTAGCAAGATTCAAAGTCTTTAAAGCCCCACAGTGGTTAACTTACAATACCGCAGTCTCTTAGTATTGTGTACTTCCAGAAAATATCCATACCTCCCCTACGGAAGGGATCCCACCACCCCTCTCGAAATTCCAATTAAGCTTCATACATTTCTATTTGTTTTTGGCCTTACAGAACCCCCACCCTCCAGGAAATTCCAACCCCTTGTATGGGGAGAGTATGGATATTTTCTGGAACTGTATATTGTAGTCAGGTGTGATATTCAAATTAAATCAAATAAATAAATAAAACTTAGGCAGTCTTGTCTGGCTGTCTGACAACCCAGGATGGGCCTTCAGGTGCTGGTCTTGCTAAATATCCACCAACTTGCCTTGGCTTTGACATAGCTCTTTCATGCAATGACAGACTCTTGTGGTATGCATGATCCAGTCTTGACTTAAGGCTAGTCAAGCTGGTCTTCTCCCATGGCAGCTTTTTTGTTATATAACAGGCCAATTTCCTTTCACTCTCTCCAGTAATGGGATCCTCTGTCTTCTCATAATCAGAGTCCTCACTGCTCATGTAGTCCATATACAGCTCTTCACTTGCATAGTGCCTCTGTGTTGCACTCATACTTGACTGTACTAGTTCAAATGCATGATTTCATCTTTCCAGTTTCTGATCAAGAGAAAATGCACAGATTTATACACATGTAGATCAAGAATAAGCTTGTATCAATAACTGATCAATGTTTTTCTTATTTCTCAACCAAACCACTCTTAGCTTTCTTCTAACCACATTTTCATGTAACAACACATGACTTTGTACATTTATGTAGAGGATGCTGCAAATTAAGCCATGATAAAGTAAACACAGTAAAAAAAACAAAGTGTCAATATTTGTACTCCGTAAAAGTTTGGTTTGAACTTTTTCCATAAATACAGGCTTAACAAAGAGTACATGTATGACCAAAACAAAATTTGTATGTCAATTAATTTAAGATACATGTACAGGGTTCGAAACTAATGGGTGTCCTGTTGCCCGGGGCATGTAAAATTTGGCTTGGGCAACTAAAATCTTTAGGCTAGTTGCCCCGGTGGGTGACTGGTTCCCTGCATGCTGGGCAACTGCTGGGACTGTTGGACTTGGAAGCATATACATAAAAATTTCAAGTGAATCAGTTTTATCACTGCGAAGGAATAAATAAAAGAGAAAACCAAGAAAAATTGTCTTTTGAATGCTGTTAAACACCTTGACAGTCACTGCTTCTTGAAGCTTGTCAGGGAGAAAATCGTGTACGCATCATTTGGTGTCAGCGGTACACTACATGAGAGGATGTGCGGAAAGATCTTGAATGCACATGTGTTCAAAATGGCTGGTAAAATTACTCAATTTTTTAGCTCTAAGTCAGGAAAAGAATCACAAGATAAAAAACCATCCAATGGTCCAGATTTGGAATTGCACAACGCTGCTCATGCCCCGCAACACTGGTGGGACAAAGGAGACCAACAAAAATGCCCAGAATTTCAATTAAAATGAAAATGATCATACTCCATTACTGTAAGCAATTTCTATTTAAATCTCATTGGACAACTTCTTTTTAAAACAGGG
>JAHPZR010055912.1:0-60000 GCA_019787425.1 Platygyra sinensis | reverse complement strand
TATTTTCAATGAATAATAATTCTTGATATTTTATTTGTCAACTAGGTGAGGATGACCATGAACGCAGCAGTAACAACAGCACTTACAAACTCGGCAACGAAGATGGAACGGAGCTTCGAGCAGTTGTCCCTCAGGTGGTTTTTAATAATCCTAACCAACAATGTTACACTCAGTTCTTTGCAGGAGGACGCCCGCCCATAGGTTTGCGAGCTGGTCAAAATAACTTACAGAATATAAGGTATATCTGCCAAATGGTGAATCAGCAGACTTATTATGGTACGATGTTTGACCAGAGCCGCGGTATTGCTGTATTTTCAGCGTACACGTTAACACAGGCCAACGCGAATTTTCCGAATCGACAACGACCTGGACGATGGACACAAACACCAGGTAGCTATAGCTTAATTCAAAAATATAATCCTTAAGGTTATCAATTCCTACATCAATTGGGCTTATATACGTATGGGGGAGTTACATCCGGGAAAATATCTTGGGTAGCAAATAGAGGGGCTCAGTTATAACAGTGGAGGGTTTAACTTGGGATTTTACGGTCTGTTGGCCTGGCGTGCGACTCTGAGAAACTGTGTGCGTGTAACTCTAACATTTTAACATTGATTTCAATCTTGAGGTATCGGGAGGCAAGGAAGCGATGCAATATACCGGCGTCAGCAATTTGATAAAGGACATCTCGTGCCAGGAGCAACTTACTCCAACACTGCAGACAGCCTTCGTTCTACCTTTTTCTACACCAACGCCGTTCCGCAACGCCCAACTTTCAATCGCGGCCAGTGGTACCAATTTGAGAGGAGAACACGGCTTTATGCTCAACAATGCACGCAGGGACGCCGACCTGGCACTTTGTACTTGATAACTGGAACTGCATTTGGTCACATTCAGAACAACCCTCGGGGAATGATTCCAGCGCAAGTCACCCAATTGGGGCCAGCTGGGAATAGTCCTGCGATAGCTGTTCCCAACTCCATGTGGACTGCTGGCTGCTGTGTGCATCCAAACGGTATCGAGAGCTTTGCTGTGATTGGAAACAACCTGCAGCAACGAAACCAAATATTAACACAGCAAATTCCTGTGGCACGACTTCAAGGCATTCTTGAGGATGATGTTAATTACCTCAATATCGGTGGACCAAATGTCGACCTGTTTCCGGGAAACAGAGCTTGCTCCAATGTAAACAACAACCTGGCGAATCTTCCTCCAGGTGGACGAGGACGCTAAGGCTGAAAAACAAATCGCATCAAGACTAGGGGAAAGTAAGCACTAGTATACACACATGCAAACTAATAAAAAAAGAAAGTAATGTGGCACAATAAATTAATAAAGACAACGAAAATGTGAGATAAAAATTACCTTGTCTTTTTACCTAATGACTATTTTTATTTCAGAAGTCAACAGTGTTTTCAAGACAATCTTTACACCAGAAAATTGATAAAGACAGTGGCATTTCAAAGATGTCAAAACGTCGTCTAGTAATATCTGTGTTGAAAATGATATTTTGGTAATGTTTGGATTTTTCTGGACCATATCAAAGAATTTAAGTGAGCTTTTTAACAGTCTTCCCTTGCTGGGGGTGATATGAAAATGATTTCACTGAAGGCAATCAATATTTCCATTTAAGCAATAAACCAAAAAACCATGAAAATTGTAAAACATGAATTTTACTCGAGACAAACAAACTGAGCATTTTTATTCTTGTGTCTTCCACGTTTTCATATCACATCTGGTTTGCGCGTAATTAAATTAAATGTTTCACCGACAGGCGATCGTTTGTCAGACGGCCGACTGTTGCCGTCTTTCGGCCGACAGACAGACGAAAGTCCACTGACAGTCTTTTCGGAGAGCTTTTGAGGAAGCTGTTCTTCACGTTTGATAAGTACGGTTGCTGTTCAAATGTAATCAAAATATAGCCAGTGAAATTCAGCTGTTCTCATGTTTAACATCCCAAAGCCAAGGCGATTCAACTTAGTCGAGTTCGCGATAATAAATAATTGTCCTTGTCATTGAAACAACACGTCATCTCTAAACCAAACGAAACAGGCTACGTTTGTGTTGAATTGCACGGCCCAGAATTAGAATCATAACTACAAACGAACAAATGATCGAGAAACCAAAACAGACTCATATGCACGTGCGGGTGCTTTGCGATTACGTCACTTGTTTTCTGCCCTGCAGCGGGGAGGCCAATTTTTTGTCCATGACCACTTGTCCCATAAAATCTTACTTTAGTCTGCATTAGAACTTTGTTCTCATTTTTTGCCCAACGCAAATAGCTATGCAAATCCTCAATTTTGTTTTGTTATATTTTATCAATTCTACAGTCTCTTCAAAAGGCTTGTGATCTTAATAATTGAAATATATGATTGGTGGTTTGATGGAGTCACCATACAACATTAGACTGTTTGTTATGGGCGGGCTGCGTTGAAATCAGTAAAATATCGAGTGAGAGGTGACTGCCTAAGTGCGCGGTGTTATGTTACACATTGGGCCGTTGAGAATTTGAGCGCTTTACAAGGCATTATAACATAACTAAAGCAAAGCGCGCGCTCTGATTGGTTAATTCAGCATCTACTATTTAACAAATATTATTATTCAAATTTCATACACTGTACGAATTCCGATTTTCTGATTGGTTGATTTGTTCCACGTGACACTGGGTTGTGACGGAACAACCTCCTTGGCGTAATTACCGTGGTGTAATAGCCGTGGTGTAAATTCAATAAACCACTGTCATTACACCATGGCTTCGGCTGACTCAAAGTTTGACGATTTTTGTTCGCAGTGTATTCATTTTGAATAATAAAAATGTCAACGCACTCACTGCTCATGAATTATCGGGTAAATCCCGATAATTCACTCGCTGAGTGCGTAAACCTGTAAGTAAATGCTATAGCGTGCACTATTGAGTTATGGATGCACGAAAGAAGCGTAAGAGCCGCACGAGGCGATAGCCGAGTGCGACTCTAGCTTCTTGAGTGCTTAGCATACCTCGCAAGTGCATCCATAACTCAATAGTACACGCCATGGCGTTTACCATTTGTTTTATAAGAAAACATTGAGAAATTGAACAACAGAAACCTTTCTTTACGATAACTGCAGAAATTCTTGCGCGCTCATTGGCTAATTTTTATTGTCAATAAGCGGACAGACACATGAATTTATGATTTATGCGATGCGTCAACAAACGAGAGCGGACAATTTGCTATCGTAAAAAACAAATAGATGTCAGTTTTTAATGCGTCTGTCCTGTTATTGACAATGAATTTCGTCATAACATTGTCAAAGTAGTCTGCGGATCACAGCTACTTTGACAATGTTCTGACGAAATTCATGATCAATAACAGGACAGACGCATGAAAAACTGGCGTCAATTTGTTAAATTGAGCTACATCACAAAGTGCGCGCTTTGCTTTAGTTTTTCAGTAGGTCAGCAGCATACACCCATAGGCAAATAGTAGATGCTGAATCAGGAGGGAGGGGTCAACACGTCAGATTTGGCTGACCCGATGATCATTGCCATTATGACGTCACGGCGAGAGAAGCGCGCAAATGCACAAAATTTTCGAAAATGGCGCCGTCGCCTCTCGCTGAAACAACGTTTTGAGGCGGATTTCTCCAATCATTCCAGCTTCAAATGGTCTTGTATTTGGATCCCATGAAGAAATTGTCATTGTTCTTTCTTGAGAGGTAAGTAGACTTTAATTATAACCGAAAAATCTTGCATAAAGTGTGTTTAAAGTATTACAGTCATCGCTCTCGAGTGGAAATATTTAGTGCAAAATTTTGACTATTCATCTTGTAAAATTGCCTTTTTTACGAGATCGGTGACCCAAAGAAACGTGTAACCGTGTCACAAAATAGCTTATATGTTCAAGAAATCATTGTAATCGAAGATGATTTTGAAGAATCAGCCGTAAAAATGATCAGTCCATTTGAGTATGAAATATTTGGAACTCGCGATCGTGCTCGGAGTGTTCTTTCACAAAATTAAAACCTTTTCACACATTCTGCAACAGAAGTAGCAGACAGAAATATTATCCAAAGAGATGGAAATGAGAACTTTCACAAACAATAACTTAAGCTTAATTATTTAATTATTTAAGACTCGAGCCTGCCTTTGACTGCAAAACGGTGGTCAAAATGCAAAATGTAGACATAGGGGGCAGACTGTAGACTTTATTTTAATAGAGGGTTGAGTGCTGCAATGAAAATGGGAATATGATATTCTTGGCTAGAAGACTCAGTTAATTTTTTTTATACTTTTGTCTGTTTTTTTTTTTCCCCACAAACTGCACCTAGACATCCATCTAACCAGCCAAATTTTACAAACAAATGTATGGAAAGTTAAATTATTAACTGAGCATCTTCTAGTTATGCTATATCTTCCAAAATTGTTTGATGAATACAATCTTCTACCTAGTATTTTAACATTGCAATTCATAACTTGTGCAAAATTCTATTTTGGAAAAAGTTATTTGTGGTCAGATTCCCAAGCAAACACTGTAATCTGTCCGCTTTGCATACCCGTCAAGATGGTGTCGAAAACCGTGATAAGGCCTATTCAGTTTCAAGTATGGAGCCTCTGTGGAGAAGATAGTACAAGGCCCCATTTATCTGGTCATGGGTATTAGAGAAAATCCTATCAGACTCCTCTGAGGCAACTTTATCAAGTGTTAATGCGCACAAGGCCCTATTTATCTGGTCATGGGTATCGTTAGAGAAAATCCTATCAGACTCCTCTGAGGCAACTTTATCAAGTGTTTAGCTGAAATGAAGTTGTCCCAGCAGGATTACTAAAGCGTTTTTCATATTATATTATTGTATCTGCTTGGACATAACTTAAACAGTGGATGGGGTTGGATCATTTTATTGAGAGAATTACATTTTTTAATGGTTAATACACATTGAATTCCTGCTGCTAGACCTCAGGAAATTTATCTTTTAGTTTACATATTCTGTTGAATATAGTTAGAAGTGCTATAAAACAAATGAGGGAAGGGACAGGTCATATAAGCATTTACTCCAGTTGGTAAATAATATTAATGAGAGATTTATTTGATCTTTTTAAACCTTAGGTAAACAGCATCTTCCACTACCTTTGAAAGACCATTCAAGCAGGTCCCGTTTCTGGCAATACAATTATCATGGAAAACCATCTATTTATAGTCATTATACTGTCAATTAAACATTTAAAAAACTATCTTGTCCGGTTTTTGGGGGTATTTGCCAAATATGTTTGCTTGTCACTTGCATGATGCATTCTCTTGAAGCCAATAATAAACTCATCAATGGAAAAAGTAAATGGGAGCCCAGGATGGAAGGAGCTGGGAAGAAATCATGCTTGGAGTTTATTTTATACAAGTGCAGCCTCTGTGATGCTCTTCCCTAGCATATTTCTTTGTAGGTTTGGGGGGCCATTTTGTAAACTACCAGGTAACCGGTAATAATGTATTTCACCCTCGGTAAACAAATAAAGTGTTTGTTTATTTGTTTGTAAGTTTAAACTTAATGCAAAATAATTGTTAAAGCTATCTTTATTTACATAGGATTTATGATTAAAATTAAAAGCATAAAGTATAATAAAATAATTGATTATCATTTCAAACTTGAGGCAGTAAAGCTATTACAGTTTCTCAAGACAGATACCCTTAGAAAACTCCAGCCAATGACTTAGCATAGGTATTAGGAAGTGTCCCTGTTCATATTTTCTTTCCTCTTGAATTAATTCGCTAGCTGCTTGGAACCAAATTCTGTATTTTTTTAGTTCATATCACATCCTGCACAGTTTTCTTTAACAGTCTATACAGGTTTATTTTAAGTGAACTCACTGTAAGAAATGATAAAAAATTATAAACCCAAAGTACTAGTTTAGGATACTTTCCTTGCGCTGTATGCGGACGCCCGAGGAATCAGATCCTGCTACGATCTCCAATTAAACGAACATTTTGAAATGAAATGAAGCACATTTCTGCTAACAGGTCTCATTCATGATATTCCGAATATTAACTGATTCATCTAGGTCTCCTGTACAGCGATGCTGTATCAGTTTAGCAGCTTAAATATCCACACAACGTCTGCTCGGTAGCTTGCGTCAGCTGGCTCGCCTCGCAGAAGAAAATGTTGTTATCTTCGACGGTTTTGCCGATAATTTAGCGACGAAAAATAACTTCTTGGTACATTATTTACTTTCAAACCCAGCATATGACTTGATAGTTCAAATGTCTTTGTAGGGGAGCAGTTCCTCCCAAATATTTCGAGGCTTTCGAGTGTAATTTGATCAGCAGGTCCTCCATAGGCTAACCTGCGATCAGGCGTCCCTTATATTTTTTTGTCGCGGCGGGAAGGTACGCCTGATACAATTACTTGACTATTTGCCTGCCGCCCCTAATTAATCATTCATTCCGGATAACCAAGCAGAATTACCGGAAGTCTTGCGTGTTGTCGACAGATCGGATCGAAATCCACCAATCACAGCCATTAGTGTGACTTTCAGACCTTCTTTACGTCATGCTAGCGGGCTGTGATTGGTGGATTTCGATCCGATCTGTCGATAGCATGTATGATTGACGGAAATTTTGGAAACGTTTCCCCGGGTGTTTTGTTTTCGAAAGTCGCGAATCATCGAAAACGGTCGTAATACATATATATAACGCTGTTGCCTAATCCCGTCGGTAGCACCGCCAAAACATCTCTCCCATTGCATGCGATTCTATGAATGCATTCTATTTGTTCATCATTGAGAGTTTTGTGAACAAAACTCTGAAGAGAAGCATTTTAAGTTGACAAAAACTCGCTCTCTTCGCTGGCCTCATCAGACGTCAAGATGGAATTCATCAGAACGCGGGATTTTTTTCACCGGCAATCACACCGCCACAAAGGTAACCAATCATAGCTCAGTTCTAAGTACCTTTTTGTTTCTTGACCAATCAGAGAAAAGTCCGGATTCTGGACTAGCAACAGACAAACAGTCAAGTAATTGTATCAGGCGTACCTTCCCGCCGCGACAAAAAATGTAAGGGACGCCTGATCGCAGGTTATCCATAGGCCCGCGCTATCGTTCACAAAATAATGGGTTTAAACCCACTGATCATTTTTATGCATATGTTTAATGAGTCGTTTTCATCGCCAATCAAACGTTTTAAACCATATCAAGGTCATATTCTTGTGTTCATGTAGTTCATTGGTTTGTTCTCCAGATATCGCCCAAGAAAAGGGCACAAAACTTAACTTTTCAATCGCGGTTTCATTTGAGCGCTCTCGAAATTGTGCTCGTTTTTGCGCCTTCCGACATCTACTTTTGGAAAACCAAAGTATTTTTGATCACAATATTAACAGGTCATTTTATTCCTGTAGTCTGTTGATCCCTTCCTTTCAAATTCTCTGAGCAATCATCGGATGAAAAACTTTTTCTGGTGTCATATTTTGGCGGCCATTGAAACCTCTCGGACCGGTTCACTTGTGACGTCATAATGGCAAAGATCATCGGCCGCGCAATCGCATTGCCGCACAAACAAAGTTGACCCCTCCCTCCTGTGCTGAATTAACCAATCAGAGCGCGCGCTTTGCTTTAGTTGGGTGTATGCCGCTGACTTACTCGATAACTAAAGCAAAGTGCGCGCTTTGTGATGTAGCTCAATAAAAAGACTTTCCTGCCGGCTGGGCTTGTGAAAGAGGTAGGGAACGAAGTTCTCTCATACTGAATGGGGGACCTGGGTACGAGTCAGGATGTCAGTTTCACGCTGTTACGTGAGTCAGTTTTTCTTTTCTTGCCGGACAGTGCAATAGCCTTTCTTTTCTTGTCAATAAAATTCTGTTGCATTGTCGTGTGGTACACAAAATGCATTCAGTGTGTGAGAAATTATGTTTCAGTCAAAACGCACAAACACATAGACCGGCTTTACTAAATGCTTTAATGTACTAAAAGTTTGAATTGGCACCTGCTACATCATTGTATTACAGTAGAGCTGCAAAAGAGTTAGAATGTTTCAATAGAGTTACCAGTTACATGTCTTCTTGGAGAAATAGTTGAGAATATTTGCTTGATTTAATTAATACGTACTATAAGTTTTTGTTGTTATCTTTTGCAAAATATTTGGCCGAGTGTTTTTGAAATAAAACCCAGCAGATGAGATTTGCTGTTGAGCAATTGGTTATAACTCCTCAGTTGTTACGTAAGGCAAAGAAATAAGTCAACAAACAAACAGAAGAGCTAGTGTGAATGTTGAAAAGAAAGGTTCATGTTAATTCTCAAGGGACGCAATGCTCAACGTGTTACACGACGTCGCAAGCCAAAACTGTACCAAATCCAGTCTAGTGACACATTATGAAAATCTAATATTGTTACTTCAAATTTTAATTCTAAAAACTGAATCTTTTATAATATTATATTATATTTATTTATATTTTTCCTGTTGATTCTGAAAAGTCGGCTGTATGGCAATGGACGGTTAACATACTAACCAGGATATGAATATGTGAATACATGTATGTATAAGGACACTTGTAATAAAATAAAAAAAGTATTTCCATTTGCAAAAAATTGAATCAATTAAAAAATTGAATCAATTTTTTGGGTACAAAAGTAAAAAGATCCTTTGTTATAATATACCCACATCCATTTCTCTTTCAAAGTTCTTGTAACATTTTGTTTGTCGAGTGATAAAGTTCTGATTTTCATTGACATCCTATTATTTACAGTGACTAAAGTAATCAACTAGTTTTTCTTGTAGACGTGCATACTATTTATTTTAATCACCCATAGACCGTTTGCATAAATGGCATCTAAATTTGAATAACAAAACTTGGTACATCCTTAGCCTCACATTCATGTGAAAATTCCTTTGTCTTGAAACATGAATGTGAGGCTAAGGATGTACCAAGTATTGTTATTCAAATTTAGGTGCCATTTATGCAAACGGTCTATAGGCAGTTATATAACTTGCATTATGTCCTCTCTCCCATTTTTCCATAAATCTCTAAACTAATAAATTGCTGTAATTATTAATAATTAGTAATTATTATAACCCATTTTTCAATGGGAATGAGAAAATTGCTTGGTCAAAAAGGGCAGTGTTGCTGCAAAAAAAAGTTTCAACTGGCATAATATTGGTTTTCATTTAACACTAGATTCTATGCAAATGCCTAGTTCATTTCTTTACTTTTCACTTTAAACCTATCTAGCTATGTATTCATGGAAATACTACTTCATCCAATGATCCTGAAGAAGTGTCTTCAAGTTCGTAGACCAATGTGGTACAAGATAGTTATTGCTGAGCCAATCAGATGATGTTCTGTAAGAAAAATGAAAGAAAAAATTTACAAGGCTTAAAATAATTTTCTTATTCATATTTTTTACAAACGTCTCACAGATCTTCAGTACCTTAACTACTTAATTAGAACTCTAATAACAGCAACTGTAAAGGATGATGCTACAGTACACTATTAATGCTACAGTATGTATCCTTTTTGTAAGGGAATAACATTATCAAAGATGACACAATATGATATTTTAATGTAAGAACTCGGAAAAAAATCTGAGTCCCAGATGGGATTTGAACCCACGGCCCTTTGTGATCTAGTCGGATGCTCTAACCACTGAGCTACTGGAGACTCTATGGTGAGCAAGGATCAATTTGTGGGTCTCGACTGGAACCACATCGCGCGGTTACACAGCCAAGTAATGACTGGCACACATAAACTCACTAACAGCATCACGCTGTCACATTAAAGCTTATCAAGATGGATTTTTTTTGGAGTTCTTCTTACATTAAAATAACATTATCAAGGAATATAACACTAGTCAAGCTATAAAAATGCATTACTTTACTTGATACATTATGTGTTCAAGAATATCATTAATTTCTCTGACATTTTGTGGCTAATTGATGTGGCATTTACATTATAACACCCTACAATAGAACTTTTAAATCTCATACATATGTTGTTCAGATAGTGACCTTAATTAAGAAGCTTGCCCAAAATCTTAAAAAAGTTAGAATAAACAAGCTTCCAATAATTATGTTAACATATGTACCTGCATTTCCTTCATCCACCAATCAAAATCATAGGACGATTTTTTTGCTTAACAATGTTGAACATTCCTGTGCAAGAAAATTGTATATTTAGAACATTAGTATTGAAGAAATAGAAAGCATGTACCATGAAACTCAGTGGAAACACAAGTAGAAGTTTAGGAGAACGAGAAATGCTGTGAGAACATGCGCTGCAGGCTAGAGTTTCCACAGCTTTTTTGAGTTCTCCCAAAATTTCACAAGTGTTTCTATAACTCACTAGAAGCAAGGAGAACAATGTCATGTTTTCTATTTCTTTTAGAAAACACCACAACGAAAAAGGAAAACAACTTGTTAACTTTGAACATCAAAATGTAAATTTTCTCTGCTTGCACCATCATAAATTATGTCAACAGCTGATATTAGTTCTGCATTTCTACATAGCTCGCCTCTACTAACTATGGTTTTTATTGATTTTTAGTATAATTCTACTAGTATACTAATGGAAATGCTGTAATCTGATTGGCTGAGCCATTGCACACTATCAGCCATTAGTGTGCAGTGGCTGGAACTAGTATACGAAATGGCAACGTTTCATCGTTTTGCCAAAGTATTGGAGGAAAATTTTGATGAAAATGGATAATTAAATTCCTGAGGAGACTTAACAAAGGACATTTACGGTTTCTTAACTTTAAAAAAATTGAAACTATTGAAAAAAAATGATGCGCGCTCGTATACAACTTAAATTTTTAATCGGCGCCAATTCAATTTGAGCAATATTTTTAGTGGCACAAAGTTTAATTATAATACCTTGAGAAATAATTGGAAACCATTATTTAAAGTAAATTTTTGTAAGAATTTTACTAAAACAATTAGATTATTTGCTCTCGATTTCTATGAGGTGATAGTTGATGAGGCCAAAGTTGATTCAGCCTTCAGCTTCATCAACTATCACCTCATAGAAATCTCGACCTCATAATCTAATTGTTAAATAGAAACACAATTTTTAACCAATCAGCATGCAAATTTTCTTAGGACTGTTTTCTAAAACTGTATACTGTTCTATTGAGGCTTTCAGACAAGGTGCCTCCAAGGGACAACTTACATGTTTCATTAATTTGAGTGCCGGACATTGTTAAAATATCATTAAAAGTACACTGAGCTGTGGACCAAGAATTGCGTAAAGGTGGCAGACCATTCGCACAGGTTTTTTGCACATCATGCAAAAATGAAAAAGACCAATATTCAGATATCTTGACTGAAAAATCTTGAACGAGAATGAATTGGTAAAAGACTTGACAGGACGGGTATTTTCTGGAAACTTGTACACATTCTAGAGTGTGAGTATTTGACTTAAATACTTCATTTACATATCCTGAGATACTCTTGAATCCCCCTGGGGACTACAGCGTTTCACCGATTGCATGCACATAGCATACTCGGCTTGTTTTGCTTTGGCATGGCAGCTGTAAAAATATGTTTAAGTTATACCTGCATGCTGTTTCTTCTTCCTTCCCACTGCAGCACCTATGATTTCTAACAGCTGGTCCTCACTGGTTCCTGCTCTCAGAGAATCTCGCAATGATACTTCAGAGTTACCAAACAGACACACCTTGACAACAAATGAAAAAAATTAATTATTGAAATCTAGGTACAGCATTTGTTTGGCAAACAGCAGTATAAACATGTTTATAAATTAAGTCCAAAACACTACACAGAGCTATATGTATCTCTTCTATCTCCATGTCCATGCAATGTGTACAGAGCCCTTATTCCACATAAATTCATGAGTAATGTGTGGGCCAAAGATTATTATCACAAAATGACAACTAGGAATTTTTAGTCAATGTGTATTGGATATGAGGAAAATGCCTCCCAGTTCAATTTTGTGTTGATTATACCATGTGTAATTAACGCCCATTATAAGCAATGTCTACTGATTTTAGGCACTTCGTAGATTTCAAGGTCAAGAAACATATCAGAGAATGATTCCCACAACCAGCTGTGGTTATTTACATTTTACAACTACCCAGGCAGCAAACTGCGTGAAGTATGATTTGCTCTTGGATGACAGACTGGTTGCCCAAAGGTTTATAAAAATGGACTATGGAAAGATTAAAAAGCTCAAGTTTGAGCCCTGAAAAGAAGCAGAATCCTTTTTGCACTTGATCGACCTTAGACTCACTTATGATGCCTTGGCTGGTTCCTCATGGCTTTGCCCCCTCGTTTTCGCGGCTTCGCCGCTTTTTGTGTTCGCGTTCAAATTGCTTAAACCACGGACCTACATAGGCTAGGTAATGAACGGGTGGCTTCTCAAACTAGCATCAAGTAATTTGTAAATGTGAGGTTAAAATGTCTAGTCAGAGGCTTATTAAAAACATTTTCATTCACGTGTCCTTGGTGTTAAATCAAGGAAGAAGAAAAATTCAAAAGCGATACCTTTAAGTTACCATCTGCTGTGATGCGCAGCCTGTTACAGCTTCCACAGAAGTGTTCACTCATAGATGTGATAAAACCAACTTGACCTGTAAAACCTGGAACCTTGTATGCCTGAAGAACAGCAAAGAATACCTTAGTCAAAAAACTGCTAAGTACTTTAATTGGTTTCTTTGTTTTAGGTACATGAAGACGTAACAGGTACCTTAGAAGTATCATTAGGCTGATCTGACATCCTTTCTACATCTGGCCATCTTGCAGAGATACTTTCTAGCATTTCAGTGTATGGAACAAATTTGTTGAAGTTCCATTTGTTCCCTATTCAGACAAAAATATTTCAAAATAACTTAGATGATCAGGAAATTTTTAAAACTTACTTTGTTAATTTTTAAAACTTGCTTGTCTTTATTATAAAAATAATAATTAATTGTTCTGACTATTTTCAGATAAAATCAGCCCTTCAAAGGAACATTTCAATCAACAAAATTACAATGCATATAACCCCTATAAATCAGATTTCTGGCTCCTTCTTTAAAAACAAATGATAAAATTATATGCTATTAATTACATTCATTAAATACATGTAACTCAAAATTAAAGCCCTTCATCAGTGGTTTCATTGAGGAACGGGCATTGGGGAAATTGACTGGCTGCGAGGATGACTTTGGCCGACTGGTTTGACAATCTAGAGGAAAGTTCAAAAACCTTTTGCACCTAAGAATTTTACCAGTTGCCCTATTGCTAAAAACAGTAATAAAGCCCCTGCTTCATACACATGCCATTAATAATTAATTGCTTTGACTGATAAAAATGCTTATTTAATTAGTATACTTTTTTAAAAACTTTTTTTTCACTTTTACTTGTTGTACCTGCAAACTGGCCGGTGAGATTACCCTCACAAAAGCTACATGTACATGTAAGTATACACAATAAATTTTGACTTGGCTTGACAATAAAATTACGGTATTGGTGTCTGGGGCTAACATTATGCTATCTATAACTGACTTTTAATTTGTAGTTTTTTTTGTAACCCAAGTATTGCTCAAATTTGGCATGTGGCACTCAATGTAGTCAAACCACATTGCTACATAAAGTTTTTTTCACTGATTTGACGTGGTTTCTGAGGAAATCAAGGCCAAAGCATTTAGTTGGTACCGTTTTTTGAACAACTCAAAAAAAAAAGAAACCCAGTTCTTTGTTTCATAGAATAGACTACACTCAATCGATTTATGAGCATTATTAAAACCATTCCTGTTATTTTATGTAGTGAAGCGTCATGTACAAAAAGGTGTCCCACAGAGAAAATGGCAGCTATAATCACTCTTTACTCCTACTAAATTGCACCAAGACATTTTCTTACATGTAACTTACCATCAAATGGCATGTATTCTATAAACCGCACATCTACAGCCTGACCAACACAATGCAAAAGCAAGTATAAGTAAAACTTATGGTGGAGAAAAACATGGCAAGAACTCAGGGATTCAATCAGATACCAAGACCTTAACTCTATAATGTATATTTAGGCCATACCTGATGTTGAAAACTCAGCCACATTAAACGTAGTTGAAATCAGGATTTAACTTTTGCACACATTTGGCTGATTTAGACTAACAACTTTGTTGCATTCGATTCAGTGGTTTTGTAGTGTGTGTTGTATGCATCATGAAAAATTGCATGTACTATTACTTATATACAACTTTCAGCTGTTAACTTCAAATTATGAAGTAACAGTATCTGATGCTACAACATGGCATTTTTGTATCATACACAACAATTGCAGTCAAGATGTGTCAGAGACTGGCGCTAGCATTAGAGATTGCGTGATTTAAGCAGACTTAACTTGATGATAGGAAACCCAAGTGGGATATCAATTTCAATGATATGTGTCAAGGACCGGAAATCAACCTTCAGTACGCTCTCATGCAACATCGCATGCAATGTAGAGTATTACAGATAAGTGTCCAGACGAGTGTTTTGCATTCAGTCGAAAGTTCAGTTGAGAGCTAGTTGACCTTGTAAACCAGTCGAGGGAAGTTTACCAAACCAGTTGTGTTAACCAGTTGAGAAGGAGCCTGTGAGCCAATAAACCTGCTGTGGATCTGTGAGTATTATTTGCCCTGATTTATTTTTCCCTTTTGTGAGATTCCTGGGGAATCATTTCCGGTATTCTTGGAGGCAAGCGTTTCCCACAGATGAAGGTTGCTGTGATTTATGCTACATGATTCAATAGCTTTTTTACTTTCGTGTGGTACCAAGAACAAAGTAAAACCAAAACCATCTCAAGAGGGTTGTTGGAAATTCCAAGCAGAGGGGTCTCAAAAAGCCAAAAGGAAGCTATAGACTTAACTGGAATTGTCAAAGGGATGGGGGTGGAGTGGATGTGGGAAGGAGAAATGCTCTGTGGGAGGCTCATGGAAATTTTTTTTTTTGAATGTAACATAAACCAGATGAGGCTGAGGATTGCTTGTTTTCAACATTGTTGACATGTCAATCAGTGGTGGATCCATACCTTGAGCCAAAAGGGGGAGGGGGGGGGGGGTTAATTTACTTGCCCTGCCAGCTTTTTGCTCTTCTCTCATTTATTATGGAGGAGGGGGCTGGCCTCCCCTAGATCCACCACTGTTAACTAACAATCCTTGGACCTGTCTTGTTTATGCCACTTTGTATTGATTAAAAGCTTTCACTTTTGCAACCATTTGTACTACCATCTTAAATGGCTATGATGGGCTTGCAAGCTTATTGTTATTTACCTCATACCCTTATTCTGCCTCAATCTTTTCAAAGCTTACCTTATCTGCAGTCATTGCCACAAAGTTACAGATCTCATCTTCATTCAAGCCTCTCATTACAACGCAGTTCACCTGGCACAATAATAAATAATTGTCATGAATGATATTGGAAGTATCTTTGAAACCCAGGTTTGACCTTACAGGGTTACTACCCACCAGAATGAAAAAAAAAAAATCCTGACTTTTCACTGACTGTTGTATTAAAAAAAAAGTAATTTTCATTGACCCTGCAGGATGATTGTTCTGGCCATGAATCAACTAAAACAAGGATGGCTCAGGTAATTTTTAACACAAAATTGCGTTGTCTACACAAAACATCTAATAAATTTGTGGCAACCTTGAGATAAAATTTGCTGTCTTTTCACTGACTTTGAACAGGGATATAGAAACTCCTTGACCTGATACAAAACTCTCTGACTTTTCCCTGACCTTGAATAAAATCTAAGCTTCCCTGACTTTTCTCTGAGGATTGCAACCCTGCCTTATCATCATGATCATCATTAAAATCTCTGTAAGTTCCAGGACTGTCAGTAAGTTTTGAGTCACCTGTAGCCTCGTCCTCCACACCCATAGCAAACAAATTACTTTGTGGTTGAATTCTATAAACAACAGGCAATTTCACCTGTAGCATCAAGGGAAAATCAAGGATACTCAGTCGTAACAGGTGTTACAGGTTATGGCTATTATATACCTTAACTGGGTTATAACCAAGTTCTAAAGCACAGTCAATAGACTCCATTACTTTATGCCAACCTAAAACAACATTGAAAAATAAGTGTGAGTGCCTTTTTATGTGTAGTCAGACTTTTTTAGACTCCTAATTTACAGTACAGTCCTAATCAAGAAAGTGCAAGATTGTAATATAATGGGCGGTCAGAATTAATTAACATGCATAGTTTTATTTATTGTCATGACGATGTGTAATTATGACGAGTTACCTCCAACCTAAATTGTGGTGTGAAATTTCAATGTTACTATGATTATCAGTTGAGTCAGGCGCAACTAAGTTCGGTGACCAGGTTTTAACGTTAAAACTCCAACAGTGTTGTCAGGGACAACTTGCCTGGTTTCCAATCGTAACAATAACAGCAGCCATGTGTCGCCTACCATAAAAGCCCGCCAAATTTTGAAAAGAGACAAAAGATGCTAGTATGACCTTGGCTAGCACTAGTATGTTGTTCCATGCGCTTTGCTGCTTATGGCGTCAAAGGCTGACAAGCTGCCATTGGAAACGGAGCCAGTTGCCCATGACAACATGATTTTAACGTTAAAACCTGGTAACCAAACATATTTGCTTCTTACTCAACTGATAATCGATAGTAATTTATAATTTCACATGTGAAATTAAATTTACTTGTCAAAAGCCCATGATTGTACATATAATTTGCAACCAAGGATATCCAAAGGTAATCAAATGGTATACTGCTGAAATAAGAAATAGTTTCGAATTAATATACATGTATTTGTTAAACCCCACAGACCTTTTCTTCTTGTTATAAACTCAAATTTCTGTGGTACTAATGTATCAAGACTAATATTCAGCAAGTTGAGTCCAGCATCTCTAAGGAGTGGCAATTTTCTTGCTAAAGTGATGCCATTTGTTGTCATAGCCAGTGTTTCAAGACCCTCTATTCTACCCAGCTCCTCTATGGAGAGAAAAAAATATAGACAGAATTTTAATCAGTAAATAATGTAACTGTAAAAATAGTGTAATGTAACACGAGCATGGGACCTAGAAAAAATCTGAGTCCCGATAGGATTTGAATCCATGACCTCCCGAACACCGGGCGGGCACTCTCCACTGAGCTACGAGAACTCCCAGAGAGCCAAGGTCATTTAACTTGTAGCTCAGTGGATAGAGTGCTCGCCCGGTGTTCTGGAGGTCACAGGTTTAAATCCTATTGGGACTCAGATTTTTTCTAGGTCCCACGCTCGTGTTACATTACATTATTTTCACATATATTTACCGAGTTATAATTTCACCATCACTCATTTATCAATGTAACTGTAGTTATTATCTAATTAATAATGTACATGTATGCATAGATCCTTTACAGCTTACAGACATGGTCCATGGGTAAACTTGCAAAAAGAGAAAGAGAGTGCACATTAGCACTATTAATGGTGAAATGCTCATTTCGCTCAAGTCTACAGTAGTTTTCAGTCATACCACTCATTAAACAAATCTTTCACGCATATACAGTATGTACTTGTACATAATCTGACTAGTCCTGCTTGTATAAATTTTGTGGGCTAAAACTGACATATCCAGGTCATTTAAATGAGGCTTTGCAGGAATGCTTAATCACTATATTACAGCTGTGTATGCTTGATGAATTTTGATCCGAGGTATTTTCTGCTCCCATTAAACTCCCCTTCCCCTCAGTGCAGGGAAGTGATAAAAGAGACTGGGGTACTGGGATACATAGCAGGGCATCTGACAGGATGCGGTGGTGCGGATCCGCATAATTCGCCTACTTCCGCATCCTCCGCATCCTTGGGGCATTTTTCCGCATAAAACTAGAAAATTGCTACGTATAAGCGAGAAAGCAACTGATTACCATCATCAGAAGCAAAAATATCGAAGAGATTGATCATTCTGAAGAAGTTATTCACCCAAAACAGCGACGAAAACACGTCTTTTCGTTCGTAAACAATTTTAAGCCTCCAGGCGTTCCGTGCGTCTTCTTGTGATGGGCCTGGGTTCTAGTTATAGTGTTGTCCAGTTTTTCACGTCCGATTTAATGCCTGGTTACTAAGCTTCGGACAAACACAACAACGAAAACCTTCGAAAACCATGGAAAAATTGCACTGAATGAAGAAATACATGTCCACGAATGGCAGCAAAAGGTCAAACGTGTTGTAAAGGACTAAAATTATCGGTAAGACGTTAACGTGTGTTTTATACGTTGGAAAAAGCCATGGGAGCAACTTTATTAAATTGTAGAGATTTCCGCATAATCTGGCGTCTTTTCCGCATAATCGTCACTTTCTTCCGCATAATATTGCCGAAAATTTCCGCATAATTTTCAGTTTTTTTCCGCACCCTATCAGATGGCCTGACATAGTTGTGCTATGATTACATTGCAAGTCCCTCTGTTGATTAGTCCATTGAGCGAGACGCAAAAGAAAACTGTCAAGTGGCAATTTTTCTCTGGTGGTTTTCTTTTGTGTCTTGCTTGAAGGACCAAGTGAAAGAGGGACTACTTGTAGTCAGACTATCCTCGCACACATTATGGTTAAAAAATTAGATTTAGTATCTCTTGAGGTGTTCAGCCTAAAGAGCTCTACAACAGGAGCTTCTATAATGCCTTTAGGGTATTGAGCAAAAAAAAACTGACAGGAGATGTGTGTGTTTTTTTAGAAAAGTCTGGTACCACTTAGGGGTAAAAAAAAATCAAGTCATATCCACATCCAAAGAGGATTTTGGGATGAGCACACCTCTCCTTTTCACATGTACATGGAAGACCCCTGGGGCCCACTCCACCCCCCACATTTCTAATGATAATAATATTTCATGCATAATTTGGGTCATAAAAGTCTGAAGTGATGACACATGTAACTGCAGTGCGTGTACATTTTCCATGAATATCCCACTCTCAGGAGGAAGACAAGATAACAAAGCTAAAAAATTCTTATCAAAACAACAAATAAACATAAATTAATACGATTCTTACCACAAAGCTCTACAATGTCCTTTCGCACCAATGGTTCACCTCCAGTGAGTCTGATTTTGTTAACACCCTCCTTGACAAACAGCCTTGCTAATGTTATAATTTCTTCTGTATTTAACAGTTCCGTATTTGGTGTCAGCTTGACACCTTCTTCTGGCATACAATATTGACCTGCAAGTCATGACACCAACTTGAATGTAGTGCACGATAATGAATAATGTAACAAAATCTTATCTATACATCAAGATGAGAATGTCAGTAAAACACAATTCTTTCCAAGTGAGAATTATAGCCAAGTCTTTTTGTTTTAACCTAACAATTGCATATTTTTAACCCAACATTGCTGTAAAAGGGCAAATGGCACATTAACTGAACTTACAGTGTAAATGAGTGCATGCAAAATGTGTTTCTGTGGAAAGAATATGCATGTTGTTCAAAGGACTCACTGACTGCATTCTTTTTTCTTTATGCCTTTTCCTTTTAGTTTTTATTTTTTTCCCTTGCTTATAATTGGTTGGAAAGTTTGCTTTTTTTATTTCTCAAGAACAGAACACACAAAGGGAATGGAACCATGACGGGAGCCCAGAGCATCAATGACTGTTTCCAAATAGGGATAACTCCTGCGATTTTGTTTTCAATAAACTGTTAGACGTATAGAGGTATACCTACATCTTAAGTTGCAGCGTTCTGTTAGTGATATCCTAAGATAAGTGTGACGTCTTCCAAATTTATCAGTCAGAAAATCTGAAAATGGTCTCAGCTCTTCTTCTTTAAAATACTTCCTGGGTCTTAAAGGATGAACCTGTTGGGATGAAATAAATCATTTAGTAATCAAACTTAAAACAAGATTATTGATTCTGATTGCTGTTACTTGACTAAAACATGACAAAGCAACAGTCCATCAAAGGCAACACAACATTTACTCAACAAATGTGTCTATGTCTTCAATGGAAGCAGGTTGTTTCGCCTGACGTCCTGTTCACCTGGAGTCATTTCGCCTGGACTGAGAGTTGATTCATCCGGAGTATGAAGTCATTTTGCCAGAGGATTAAAAACAGGGTTGTATATAAGAGCCAGCAGCTGGCGAAGTTCGCTGGCTTCTCTGCCAGGCTTCGCTGGCTACTTTTATTGCTTCACGAGTCGAGATATGTCGAGGAGATGATGTCTATCTGGTCCCACAACCATCTACTTTTCACAAAGCTCCGGCTACTTAAAAACTTAAAGAAAACGCTGTAAAAATAAGTCTTTAATTTTCTACTGGATCTAAGAATAAAGAGAATCAAGTCAAGTTTAAGATTTTAATGATGAGTCTAACACAAATGAACAGGCAAAAAACGTGTGTGAATTTTCTTCATTCTATAAAAGGCACCCACAAACTTAAGTATCATACTCTGGGCGAAACGACTTTCGGTCTGGAGGAAATGACTCCGGACGAACAGAACATCGGACAAAAAGACTGTAATTCTCTTCAACACATCGCATGATAGTCTCCACTGGGGTCCTATCTAATATCATTGAGTATCAGCAGGCTTGAGGTTAGACCAAATAGGACAATCAGCCTGTGGACAGTACATACTTCATTCACATGTAATTAAAAGGCGTGTCACGTCATTCGTGTAATAGACCATTTCCAACCTTGTGTCTCAGTGTTAAAACAAGTCTTAGTGCATGCAAAACCCTAAATTTCATAAGAAAATGAGCGACAACTTGCATGAAAATAAACATGTAGACAGAATACATTTCTGAAGGAATGGTTTCAATGATTTCAATGCTAGTGCCATAAAGTGATAAACTAATAATTAAAAGAAAAACATTGTACTTACTACATTTTTTATCAAGCTGTGATTTTTGCTTATGTGGAATAACTCATTGTCTTTCTCCGTGTCTGTCTGCCATTTTGAAAGGGGAGAAAAAAAAAGGGGAGTAGGCCCTGGGAATGAGGTTGGTGTCTAAGGGGTCAACAGGGGTTTGATAGGGAAAAAATAGAATCTCACTATTTTTTGCAGAATCTCCAGATTTTTTTCCATGGGTCTCCTGATTTTCCTTTACCAGGGGTTGGCAGGTCTGCTGTGCGTACTTTTCTTTTTCTCACTCAGAGTCACTAACCACATTCTCCATGAAGAAGCCTTACGTAATAAACCACGTTGATATATCAATATTCGAATGTCACGTGGCTCCGACACTTGAATCAGGACAGACTTGTCTATTTGGTGGTGTTTTCTTTCTATCGGAGTGTCTTTAGGGAATTGAGCGACAAAAAACAAAAACTTAAAAAATTTAAAAGTTTCACCCGAAAGCTTCGGAGCCATATAAGGAAACAGATATTATATTGAACGTGGCGTGATCCCCTACTGTAGCTGATCATGACTTTGATACCGCATGTACAATATTTTGCTTAAATTAATTTGTACAAAAATCGTAGTAATGTCTTTCAGTCACTGAAGAATAAATATCAAGTTTTACGAGAAATAAGTACCACATGTTATTGCATGCTAAAGATAATGTAACTGATGTAATGTACAACAAACGCATCAATCGATCGAGGTCAATCATCGATTCAATTGTAAAATTCTACGCAGAAGCTTTCTTTCTCTCGAACATCGTCTATCTTGGCAGAATTATACAAAACTAAAATTTCTTGCAGCTTATTTTAGCTCTCTCAATATGGGCGCACCACTTTCTGTCCTGTTATAAACGTATTTCCCAGATAGCATCAGATTGCACAATCCAGACTCAGTACAGCAAATCGACTATACGCTTCAGGCCGGCGCAAGGACTGTTTTCACGATGAGCTGTACTTACGTTTTTAACTCTGTCATCCTCCACTGGTCTTGTGTGTTGTCGTCGAAAGAAAGCACTTGTAATTTTACAAAATTTCACTCGTGTATTGCTGGAAATAGGTGAACAAAGGCACCGAATTGAGCACTTGATAACCCCTGGGCCGGCCATGTTTGAAGTGTTCTCCCGCCAGTAATCCCGCCAGTCGAATGTCACGTCCCCGAAGGCCTGGGTACCAAAACGTTTCCAATATGTCGGATAAGTTTTAGCTGGATTTCGTTCAAAGCGAAGCACACTTTTTGCCGATAGTTGACCTTGATTCTGCAAGTAAAAGGAGCCATGGCCTCTTCAGAAGCGAGCGCTACCAAGAACAGAGTTCCGAAAGTTGCAAAGGTAGGGAAATCTTAAGATTTTAAAGGAAAAGTACGACTGTCAGGATGTAAAAAACTCAAACAGGAACATGCCATACCGAGTTAACATTCGAATCGAGCGCGCTTTTACCAAAACATATTGCTTATCACTCACTTTCTAATGATGCTTTAGTTGAAAGCAGTGAGTAAACCCCGAATTTAAGTTTGAAGATAATTTTCTTGTTAACTTCATTCGGATAGTATAGATAAACTTATTATTAAGAACTTACAGTAAGTAAACCAAAGCTTACACAGTTAAGTTTTAAATGATTCTTAAGCTTATATAAAAGTTTGCATAGAGCTTTGGTTGGTTTTATATGATTGTGAAAGTGACCGAGCTTTCAGAATTTCATAGCATCCACCTCTTCCTCCAGTGAACAAATCACTTTGCGAGAAACTTTTGGTGAGGGGAGAAGTGAAAGACAGAGGCATGATTGAGAGTTCTGGGTTAGAAAGCAAGCTAGAGTAGACCATTTTACAGTCATCTGGTCGTTGACCTGGTCTTTGAATGGCAGTAAGGCTGCAGGTGACCTTGGGTACTTTCCATTATGCCAAACTGACCGGTCACAGATCAGTGGGAAATACCTGAGGAAAATGAAACAACATTCTCTGATTAAACCGAGCAGATCAATAGAAATGGCCCTTGTCATGTTTAATTCTTTTTCTGAATTCCCTAGTTAGGGCATAGAAGCGGTTTGTCAAAAATGGAACGGCGCTCCAGAGGTGATCCCGAAAATTGCGGTCAGAAAAAACCAAAACTGACCTTTCCATTCGAATCCAGCCGAAATCTCCTGAATCTTTGACATAATGGAAAGCACCTCTTGTTTTGATACAAATCTCGCTGCTTTTGTTGTCTATATCAAGTTGTTCTTATGCTAACTAGTTGGTATTTGAATGAAAATTCAGAGACGTCTGTAACAAAGTAAGGTCACCTCCAGCCTTGCTTGCTTTCAAAGGCCAGGTAATGGAGCACACAACCATAAAATGACCTACTCTGGCAGAACCTAACCTAACCTTTTCTTTTTCAGGTCAAAAACAAGGCACCAGCTCCTGTTCAGATCACAGCTGAACAGCTCTTGAGAGAAGCCAAGGAAAGACAGTTGGAATTAGTACCTGCAGTAAGTAGATATCATGTTTATTATTATTTTTTTGTTTATTTCAGTTTTAAATTGGTGCACACTTAATTTTTTGGTATCCATTTGTTAGAAGTGTCTTAAGTTTCTTATTTTGTTTTCATTAGCCTCCTAAACAAAAGATCAGTGATCCTGATGAACTACAAGAATACAAGCTTCGCAAAAGAAAGGTTAGCAATTTCATACTGTTTCTTTCTTCTGCTAGTAGCTCTGGCTTAAACGTACATGTACAGTCTGGTCTATGATGGACATTGTAACATTTGTCTGATTTTTCTGGTCATAGGCCTTCGAGGACAGCCTTCGTAAAAACAGATCGGTGATTAGCAACTGGTTAAAATATGCTCAGTGGGAGGAAAGTCAAAGGGAAATTCAAAGGTACAGACATTTGAAATGACAAGTTCAAAGCAATGCTAAATTCTTGATGGACTTTTTGTTTCACTCAAAATGAAGATGCCAAAATAGAATGCACTCAGTCTGTTTAACCTCTCTTACAGCCACCTGAAACCATGTAAGATGAAAAACTAGAGCGTCATACAGTAACATTTTTCACCTGTGTGTGTCTCAATCCACAGTCTTGTTATTGAAATCATTCTGCTATAATGCTACCTTAGTCCTCTCCATAGTGATCAGTGAAAGCTAATTTGCCCTAGAGAGGCCATTTCTGAGGGGTTTAACCAGCAAAGTTTTAGTGTTTTATTCACTAGACGTAATTGTATTTATTTATTATAATACTGTTTATCTTTCAGAGCACGTTCCATTTATGAGAGAGCCTTGGATGTAGACCATCGGAACATTACTATCTGGCTGAAGTATGCCGAGATGGAAATGAAGTGAGTTTGTTTGTTTGATGATTATTCAAAGACCAAGAAATGTATGACATCCCCTGGGTTGGGGGAGGACCTTCTTTTTTCAGGTCCCAAACTTGTACACTGTCACTTAGCCGTTCAAGATTTTTCGTCCAGTTCCTCTGGTCTTGTGCAAAGGACAGGTGGAACTGTGCGAATTTTTGTCTGTGCAAAAATTTGTTGGAGCCCAGTATGGAGCCGCCATGTTGGTGGAGCTCTGTGCTCCATAGTGTTTATAAACATTTGGAACTTACTTTGGCTTAGCACCAGGGCGAGTGATTATCTGAACTGAAACTCCAATCATTTACACAAGCACTTTTCTTAACACTAACCCCTAAAAAGGCTAAAAATCAGTATGAGATACCGGTAAGTGTATATTTTTTCACAAACTCGATTGGAGCAGTATGTTGCACACCGCCATAACTCTGAACTTCAAACTGTACTGGTTTTCAAACCAAGCATGCCATGGGGTTGAAAAATTGTAAACAGATAAAAATTGAGGCCTTCTTTTGCCTGATGAGGATATCAGCTTTCATGGGTCTTTGGTTTTAGATTTAGATTGGATTTTCCTGACTTCATTTGAAAATGATCTAATATGCTTTTGAATTTCAACACCTTAGGCATCGACAGATCAACCATGCGCGGAATATATGGGACAGAGCAGTGACCATTCTGCCAAGAGTGAACCAGTTCTGGTGAGCAAAATAATGTGTTGTCAGAGGTGACGGGAACATAATGAGCAATATTGTCTAGCATTGGGTCCAGAGAAGTACTTCGCTGTAGCCAATGTGCACTAAAGAAATTTAACTGATAGTTAATACACTTTTAAGCTGTTTTGAAAAAGGATGCCTGCAGAACAGGCGTAATTCAGTTAGTGTATTTCAGGGGAACAGAGGTGAAAGCGAGGCGAGCGTGAAGCGTGAGTTGCGTGCGAAGGGAGGACCGCTAAAAAATGCGGGACTTTTTTAGCTCTCCTCCCCTCACACGCAACTAGCACTTTGTGCTTGCCTCGCTTTCACCTCTGTTCGCCAGAAATAGAAGTACGCAAAAAATAAAATACGGAAAAAATTTCACCTGTTCTGCAGGCTATGAGAAAGGTAGTCTTGGTGAAATGTAAGTTAAAGCACACATGACCACGTGAAACTTATTGTAGTTATGATAATGATCAGAACTTGAAGTTCCCAATTGCTCAATCAAAGTTCACAGCAAGTTTTCATGTATAGCGTGATACTTTTAAAGACACAGCAACATGCACCATGTGGTTAAAATTCTTTTCAGGTACAAATACACATACATGGAAGAGATGCTCAGTAATGTCGCAGGTGCAAGGCAGATTTTTGAGCGCTGGATGGAATGGGAACCTGATGAGCAGGCGTGGCATTCCTATATCAACATGGAGCTTAGATACAAGGAGATTGATAGGGCAAGAAGTATATATGAGAGATATGTAATGGTGCATCCGGAGGTAAAAAACTGGGTGAAGTTTGCCAAGTTTGAGGAACGTCAGTCAAATATAGGTACTTACAGTGTATACTATATTACACCAAACAACAGATTTTTCTTTTTCATGTTTTTTTCTCTCATTTCTTAATCTAAATTTCTAAGATAGTGCTTCACAATAATCACACACTTGGGGTTTCATCTTAGAGTTGAAATTAGACAAAAACGAGTTCCTTGGTACACAGTGAAAGTACTGCTCAAAAGCCTTCATTTGAATGGTCACACCTAGGATTTATCTACAGGCCTACATGTAAAGTTAGAATTACCTTGAACAGCATAATAAACAGTACCACATGAAAGTACTGCTCAATAGCTTTCATTTGAATGGTCACACACTAGGGTTTCATCCACAGACTTAGAAGTTAAAACCATCTTGTACAGTATTTCTCAATAACTTTCATTTGAGTGCCCACACAAGGGTTTCATCTCATGTTCTCTTTCAGTTGGCGCAAGAGATGTGTATGAAAGAGCTGTGGAATTTTTTGGAGAGGAAAACGCAGATGAGAAATTGTTTCTTGCATTTGGGAAATTTGAAGAAAACTGTAAAGAGGTAATAATTGCATTGACACTGTTGAAACCAGAATGATACTTGGACATTCATATTACTGTTGCTACAGCAATAAAAATGTAAAATTTTGCGTTGCTTTTTTCTGCAGCATGACCGTGTTAGGGTTATTTTTCAATATGCTCTGCAAATTTTACCAAAGGAGGAATGCCAAGTAAGTGCTGAAATAGTTTTT
This sequence comes from Platygyra sinensis, assembly GCA_019787425.1. Lineage (NCBI taxonomy): Eukaryota > Metazoa > Cnidaria > Anthozoa > Scleractinia > Merulinidae > Platygyra > Platygyra sinensis. Next base: position 33,670 of record JAHPZR010055912.1, on the reverse strand, counting down.
ATTTTTTTGCAATTTGTGGTGACTTAAGCTTTTCGGTGACTTCAGCTTTGTACAACAGAAAAAAAACATAGTAACCAAGCAACCGTGAGTGAACTAAACATATATTACTAATAGTAATTGTAGACTTGCTCATGAGCTTAGCTCAAAAGTAAACAAGGAAATTCTCAGCGAGACTCAAAACTGGAGTTCGTGGAGTGAAAGGAAAGGAAAGAGAATTAACCTCTTTTCATGCTAACGGACTCCCAGGGGGACTCCTAGGGAGGGTTCCCAAGGAGGACTCCCAGGGAGGGTTCCTAGGGAGGACTACTAGGAAGGGTTCCTAGGGAGGACTCCTAGGGAGGGGTCCCAGGAGGAGGACTCCTGGGGGGACCCCATATTAAAAGGATGGAGCTGCTCATCGGAAATTTTGGAAAAAATCCCTATTAGAGAGGTAAAAAGGTGTCGTTTTGTGGGTGTCTCTTCAAAATCACTCTTAAGAGGTACCAATTCTTATACAACATATTATCTCCTGTCATACATTACATACAACATATTATCTCCTGAAATCCGTAGGTCATGGGTTCAAATCCCGTTTTGACCGCCAGCTGATGCTATTCTTGATAGCCCTGAGTTCAACTTCTCTGCCTCACTTGTAAATAGCCAACTGGTCTGGCTACCGCCAGCTGGGAGCCAGCTGGGATTCTTAACCTAGTTTTGTTTATTTGGATATTTATTTATCATTGTCTGTTTACATTGGTCCTAAAAAGCCCCAATGGGGAGTGGCCAATTAAGTACACATTAAGTATACATTTTTTTCTGCTCAGTAGGGCCGATCCGCACTAGCAGACAAAATTGCAATTGTCCGTGGCAAAATCCAAGGACAAATGTTGTCGTGACAATTTTTGTCTCGTCTGTTGCATCCGCATTGACATGGTTACAGTCTTCAAATTGTGTCACGTGTCTGATAGCCTGCGTGGCAGGCGTCCGAAGGGGAGAGAAAGGAGAAAGACGACCCAGTGAAGTGCGAGAAGATCGGACGCTGATTTTGACTTTCCTCCCTCCCTTTCTACGGCCTGCCACGCAGGCTAGTCGTCTGATGGCAACTGGCGTGTTTGAAAAATTGCTCCATTCTCAAAGCGTCCCCTGCAACATGTGGATAGCCAAACTGGTTATCGTAGGAGGAGATGTTCCAGCGCCTTACAGAATTCGTTTTATATAAAGGATAGCTTGCCATTGGGTTTAGATTCCATGATGCATACGATTCATTTTGTCCACTGCGAAAATTGTGAAGTTTAGTTTGGCAACACGAGAAACAACTGAGACGTATACGGTTAAAAGCTTTTTGACATATTAATGACAAGATAAACAAAATTTTGTTATTTAAACGCTTTTGTCCAGTTTTTACACGGGACAAATTTTGTCAGCGGTGCGTTTGAAGTTTTGTCCGCTTCGGCCAAAATTTGTCAAGTCGCGACAAACCATCCGCACTTGTAGAGCGTTGGTGATGACAAAAATTTTGTCAAAATAAACAAATTTTCTGCTAGTGCGGATCGGCCCTAACATAAAAGATAACGCAAGAGCTCCTGCTGTGCACGTTTTGAGGCTAAATACCCTAATAGGTTCCTAAAGTACGACGATCATCCCTGTTTCTTTTATGTCAGAGTCCCCGTCCCCTGTCCCCCTTTGCACCTAAAATTGCAGAGGACTAGGACAAAGGCTCAAGTTTTGTACTTATGTTGACAGGAACTGTACAAGGCTTACACTCAACACGAGAAAAAGTACGGCGACAAAGGAGGAATCGAGGATGTAATCGTTAGCAAACGGAAGTTTCAGTATGAAGAGGTAAGGTTGATTGAAAGTTTGAGAGTTTTGCTAAGCGGTTATTTTGGATTACAGTAAGTGCGCTAGTTTTTAAATGATATTATTTTGACCGAGAAGAGTTCGTAAAAGGCAGTAATTCTTGTACCTGGTTGGTCACCGGCTGTTTAGCAGTCCTTTTACGAGGTGCAGGGTGCCAAAATGCAGTTTCGTTTTGTTCGTGTTCAGATTCAAACAATTAACGCGCAGCTCATCCTCGGTGAATCATGAGTACTACAGGCGAGGAAAAGCGAATTGCGAACGTGTCGGGCCCAAAAGTCATTTCGCCCAACTAGTTTTTTGTTCCATGATGCCCGCAATATTGTCTTTTTCGCTCGTTCAGTTCAAAGAAAGAATTTAAAACATCCTTCTTTAAATTTTCAGTCTGGGCGAACAGACCTTGAGTCCCGACGAACTCAACCTGAGTATCAGGCTTTTCTAAGCTTTTTGCTTTTCTAAATGGGAAGGGAGAAAGGGAACAAGCGCGAAAGAAAGTCGGGCCCCTCTCTCCCTCCTCTCCCCTCCCTCCGTCCCTTCCCTCCCTTCCCCTTAGAAAAGGCCTGATACTCAGGTTACGACGAATTGACATCGGGCAAACTGGGCTGTCGGCGAAATGACCGGTTACCGAAAAAGCCAGCGAATTTATATCTCAAAATTAGGGAATAGTTGGGAATTTAAACAATGGCTTTGGAAAGGCTTAATTTTTTGTCTAAGGAAAAGTCATGGAATTTGCTTTTGGAATAAAAAACTGTCGCGTCAGTGAAAATGTTTTGCGCAAGAGAATTTTGACTACCTTTCGTTTGAGCAGCGTTATGTAACAGTACGGTAAATTTTTTTTGTATACCGTGAAAAGTCAGGGAATTTTCTTTACTTCTTAACTGACAACAATGCTGAATTTTACTCGCAGGAAGTCAAGACAAATCCGAATAATTATGACGCATGGTTCGACTACCTTCGCTTGATGGAAAGTGAATCGGACCCAGATTCCGTGAGGGAGGTGTACGAGAGAGCGATAGCTAATGTCCCTCCCGCTGAGGATAAGCGATTATGGAGACGATACATATACTTGTGGATTAACTATGCCTTGTATGAAGAGCTTATTGCCAAGGTGAGTTTATAGTTTATTAATTAAATGAATTTGTTTTCTCTGTTATAAGGACCGAAGTACAAGCCGACAAGTATTTTCCTGTGTTCCTATAGTTTTGTGCAAATTTGGTAAAGTTAGTTGTGATCAAGAAAATTGAGTGGTTTAGTAGGAGCATTTGGAACTGGAAATCTCTAGACACAATGTTAGATCAATTTTCGTGGTGCGTTAAACAAGAGAAATCTGTGACATCGTCGTAAATAGCCGAGTGATAACCGACTTCTCCTGTCTAATCAAAAATGACCCGATCGCGATTAACCGACAGTTCCCGCACTCAAGAAGCATTTGACGATTTTTGATTCACAGGATATGGACCGTACAAGACAAGTGTACCGAGCTTGTTTGGAACTTATACCACATAAAAAGGTAAAGTACCTGACCTTGAGTTAGGAATTTTTTCACCACGGTTCGTTCGTTTTATTAATTGTCTGCATTCAGAGACCGGCTCGAATTGACCTTGGACGGTTCTTTTGTAACCAGTGAAAACGACCAGAGAAAAGCGCACATTCTTTAACTTATCGTTACTTCCGTCACGTAATCCTCCTCTGCTAATATAAAGGCGTGACCACTTAGTTGACTGCAGCAGTATTTCCTTGTAGAGAAGACTTCGTTGAACTCCAAGCACCATTCACGTTCAAGGTCCAACACGTTTTATTATTTAGTTTGTTTTTCTTCGAGGATTTTATCGAAATGGTGCTGGTTAACTTATATGCGTTTTTCCCTCCTGGCTTAGTTTACGTTTGGAAAAGTTTGGCTGCTCTACGCCCAGTTTGAAATCCGCCAGAAAGATCTCAAAGCCGCTCGACAGGCGCTGGTAAGCTTTAGAGTGTCAATTACAAGTTCGCTAGCTTGAAAGTTAAGTTTGACACGAAGAACCCAAATCATGCTTAATTCTTCAAGGTGGGCAAACCTTGATAGAACTCATCTGAGTCAGAAGAACAACAGTTTCTTGGTGTGGATATTTCATGGAGTGTGAAGTATGCTTTGTGGGTATCGCTAATGGCAAATGTTTTTGACAGTGCGGTTTCGAGCCCGGACCTTCTTCATTGTGTTGTGTTTTGGGCAACAGTGGTCATTTCTTGGAACACGGTGGTGAAAAGTTTCATTCCTGTTACCTTGTTTATTTCATTTTTTCACAGGGTACAGCTATTGGCAAATGTCCCAAGGACCGACTTTTCCGCGAATACATTGGTCTTGAGTTACAGGTCAGGAGAAACCTACAAACATGCCATTACAGAAATTTCTTTTACTGAGTTTGTTTGAGGCCCCGTGCACACAAGGCCGAAGAAATTTGAAAAATGCGATTATACCTACCGTCCACACTGATTCGTCACGAATAGGAGCTTTTTGAAAACGCTCTTCTAACTGGAGGAATTTGGACTTGTTGGAAACGCAGCTTTATTTCTACGGTTAGGCCTACCGTCCACACTAATCCGTCACGAAAACGAAGCTTTATTTCTACGGTTAGGCCTACCGTCCACACTAATCCATCACGAAAACGCAGCTTTATTTCTATGGTTAGGCCTACCGTCGACACTAATCCGTCACGAAAACGCAGCTTTATTTCTACGGTTAGGCCTACCGTCCACACTAATCTGTCACGAAAACGCAGCTTTATTTCTACGGTTAGGCCTACCGTCCACACTAATCCGTCACGAAAACGCAGCTTTATTTCTACGGTTAGGCCTACCGTCCACACTAATCCGTCACGAAAACGCAGCTTTATTTCTACGGTTAGGCCTACCGTCCACACTAATCCGTCACGAAAACGCAGCTTTATTTCTACGGTTAGGCCTACCGTCCACACTAATCCGTCACGAAAACGCAGCTTTATTTCTACGGTTAGGCCTAACATCCACACTAATCCGTCACGAAAACGGAGCTTTATTTCTACGGTTAGGCCTACCGTCCACACTATAATCCGTCACGAAAACAGAGCTTTTTGAAAACGCTCTTCAGACTGGAGGAATTTGTGATTGGTGTGTTTTCAAGTTTCTCTTTTGCTTTGAAATCCGCGGTTAAAATCTGAAAAACTGAGCGAATGAACACGATATTCGATGCGCCAGTAGCTCAAAAAACGTGCTCGTTTGCTCAGTTTTTACATTCCTCACCGTAGATTGTGAGCAAAAATGAACTGAGCTGTTTGCAGTCTACTGAAAACTATGCTATGTCTTTCTTCTTTTCTTTTTAACAGCTTCGCGAGTTTGATCGCTGTCGTAAGCTGTACGAGAAATTTCTGGAGTTCAATCCTGCCAACTGTACCACGTGGGTCAAGGTGAAGCCAGGAGAAAATTTAATTCTCTAATCTTTTTATTTAGACCATGAAGGGATTTCGCGCATTCCGGCCGCGCATAAATTGGGGCGAGAGCAAAAAATCGACGAAGTAGGGGCTGGTGAGGCGAGTGAGTGAAAAAACTCTGGAAAAAAAGGAAAACAAAAACACTGCGTATTCATTTTATTTTAATATTTTTTTGCCAGTGCCAGATTTTCCTGTAAACTAGCTGGTGAACTATTGTAGTGCACCACCATAGCTAGGAAGGCATACACATCAAAGTAATAAATAATGATTTGAGAAAGACATTAATCAAACATCGGCATCAAGTAGTCGGGAACGATTTCCGAAATCTTCCGACATTAGTCGAATCCCTTGAACCTTTGCAATATCGATGGGACACGCTAACACAAGGTTTAGAGTCTCACTTCTTCATGATGTTAGAAAGTCTAAGGTTAAGTTCTGTTGGGAGAACACAAAAGTATTTCCCACATAACCTTTTCTTTTAACTGTCTGTGATTTTCAATTATGCTATGCTGAAAAATAATATGTTTAAAAATGCCATAGTTGCATTCAGGGATGATAGTAGTAGAAATTGAAAAAAACTTGTTGATCCTGACTTAAATTTTTTTTGGGAACGTCACGTTAAAAATACTATATCAACAAGAGTTATCTATAAAATTAATTAAAAAGACTGTGACAAAGTTTTATAACGGCCAATCATCAAAAGCCCTAAGATCGAGGACTACAGGACACGAGAGCAATTTTCACTGGAAGTAAAAACTCTTTATCAGCTCTACATTGGATACAAAGCAATCATGAATTTGATCTTGACGACGTCAAGGTTATTGACCGGTCAGTGTTCCAAATGGTCATGGATGTAGAATCGTGGTACTCAATTCGCGAATCCAAAGTGATGTTTGCCTGCGGCTCTTTTAAAGCACTCATTTACATTCTTACGCCATTTATATCTCTCGATGCTGGAGAAGGTTACAGTATTTTTAACCGAAACATTCACGCAAAAGGTTTTTAGTTAGTGTAAACAATTTTTAATTCTTACTAAAATAATATCTATCTGCTGTTTCTTTTTGTTAGTACGCAGAACTGGAAACAATTCTTGGTGATATCGACAGAGCTCGAGCACTCTTTGAACTTGCCGTCAATCAACCGTTTGCTTGACATGCCCGAGGTAAAGTACCATACGATGTTCCCGATACTACATGTATACTTCATTTTAAGACGAAGGAAGTCCATATGATCAGCGGAAAAACCAGTTTGTCACGATTGCCCGGTAACCTATGGCGTTCCGTTACGGACAAAATCTTCAAAACGCGTTCATATAAATCGAACTGTACAAAAATAAATCGAACCGCATACATATAAATCGAACTTACACAAATATATATCGAACCGTACAAAAATAAAACGAACCGCATACATATAAATCGAACTTACACAAATATCAGTCGAACCGTACAAAAATAAATTGAACCGCATACATATAAAAAGAACTTACACAAATATCAATCCAAGCGTACAAAAATAAATCGAACCGCATACATATAAATCGAACTTACACAAATATCAATCGAACCGTACAAATATAAATCCAACCGAACAAATAAATCGAACTTACACAAATATCAATCGAACCGAACAAATATCAATCCAACCGCATACATATAAATCGACCGTACCGTACAGAAATATATAAATCGAACTTTCAAGAGCTGGTCAGCAGTTAGCAAAAATGGGCAGGTAGGTACTTCATATATGGTAATCCTTCCTGTAACTAGCGTGACGTGTTGTTTTGTATGGTTTACCATCGGGGCCAAAATTCAGAAGCAGCGAATTAAGCGACTTTGGCGGGATGTGTTTGTAGGATGTCTCTGCCTGTTTTATGACCAGTTTTCTATCTTACACCCAGACAACGAGGGCCATTTGTGGTGTTTGCATTATGTATTTTTGCCCACAATTAACAAACACCTAACTAGCTGGAAGAATGCTTGGGTCTATCATCCATTAAGGACGGAGAAAAACAAGTCTCTCATGCAACTATGGATCAGAGGCTTGCAGGAAGCATGGGGGTCACAGTCCTTGGACGTGTGTGGTTGGACAAGATATAAAGGAGTGCCTAACCTAATTAAAAGATGAAAAGCAGTAATAAACTCTTCTTTTTTCAATACCCTAAAGGATATCAGGATTTTCTGAAAATATAAACTTCAACCCTACCATGCAAACAGATACCACATTGCTGATATTTACCCCAGGCAATAATTTTATGACAAACATATTTACCTAGGAGTCATTACCCGCTTCCCCCGCTTCGCCCGGGACATCTGCTAGTACACAAAATTACCTTCATACAGTACCTGGAAAACGTCATCTTCCAAAGACTGTGACCCCCATGCTTCCTGCAAGCCTCTGATCCATAGTTGCATGAGAGACTTATTTTTCTCCGTCCTTAATGGATGATAGACCCAAGCATTCTTCCAGCTAGTTAGGTGTTTCTTAATTATGGGCAAAAAAAACATAATGCAAACACCATAAATGGCCCTCATTGTCTGGGTGTAAGATAGAAAAGGTCATAAAACAGGCAGAGACATCCTGCAAACACATCCGCCAAAGTCGCTCGTTTGGCTGCTTGTGAATTTTGGCCCGATGGTACACCATACAAAACAACACGTCACGCTAGTTACAGGAAGGTCCTAAGCCCATACCAATTACCATATATGAAGTAACTTTTTAAGGATTAAACCACTGCAGAAACCGTGTACGATCAAAACTTGCTCTACGTTGGATCAAAATAGATCGTGACCAGACCAAAAAACTTTAAAAATTGAAAATATACTGCAAAGGTTGGTCAAGACAACGTGGACATAGGCGTTGTTACAATATTTCGGCTGGCCAACACCAGCCTTCTTCAGGTTTATTGAATGGATAAATGCTGCTTACAGATCTTTATATTCACCGGAAATGACATAAAAAGGCTACGTGATGTGTAACATTAATAAAAAAGGAAATGCATAAAAGGTAATAATACATGATAACAAGGTAAAATAAACAAAAGAAAATTAAAAACTGCTAAATTAAATTACATTTCATCTCTTCTGTTAAGGCCTGCAGGCTCCAGTGTTTTTCCTCTGTGTATGAGGAATGCCTCACGAGCCTTCCTGATGGAGTCCCGACTAGTGTGCAGTTGTTCGAGCGGTATAAGGATCATGTGATCCTCCGCGTGACCACTAGTCAGGAAGTGTCGTGAAACCGCAGTGGGGGTATAACTACAAAGGGGTTATAATTATAAACCCTTTGTAGTTATACCCCCACTGCGGTTTCACGACACTTCCTGACTAGTGGTCACGCGGAGGATCACATGATCCTTATACCGCTCGAACAACTGCACACTAGTCGGGACTCCATCAGGAAGGCTCGTGAGGCATTCCTCATACACAGAGGAAAAACACTGGAGCCTGCAGGCCTTAACAGAAGAGATGAAATGTAATTTAATTTAGCAGTTTTTAATTTTCTTTTGTTTATTTTACCTTGTTATCATGTATTATTACCTTTTATGCATTTCCTTTTTTATTAATGTTACACATCACGTAGCCTTTGTATGTCATTTCCGGTGAATATAAAGATCTGTAAGCAGCATTTATCCATTCAATAAACCTGAAGAAGGCTGGTGTTGGCCAGCCGAAATATTGTAACAACGCCTATGTCCACGTTGTCTTGACCAACCTTTGCAGTATATTTTCTATATATGAAGTACCTACCTGCCCATTTTTGCTAACTGCTGACCAGCTCTTGAAAGTTCTGTACGGTACGGTCGATCGATATGTATGCGGTTGGATTGATATTTGTTCGGTTCGATTGATATTTGCGTAAGTTCGATTTATTTGTTTGGTTGGATTTATATTTGTACTGTTCGATTGATATTTGTGTAAGTTCGATTTATAAGTATGCAGTTCGATTTATTTTTGTACGCTTGGATTGATATTTGTGTAAGTTCTTTTATATGTATGCGGTTCGATTTATTTTTGTACGGTTCGATTGATATTTTTGTAAGTTCGATTTATATGTATGCGGTTCGATTTATTTTTGTACAGTTCGATTTATATGAACGCGTTTTGAAGATTTTGTCCGTAACGGAACGCCATAGTAACCTGCCCTTGGTTTCGCGCCTCAAGCTGTTGTGGTAGCCCTCCCTAAATCCCTAATTCCACTGAACAAACTTACCCCGGTCCTATATCTAAAGCCAAAAAATATTGGAAAAATGTAGAAGACTGTTGATGGTGTTCCTTGACATCTGTTAAGCTGTAAAACTGAAGAAAAAGGGTGGCAAATGGGAGATCGAAACCGCGTTCGATGAAAAATGTAATGAAACGCTCGTTCACAATTTTTCTAGGCTTGGGTGCCAATCAGGAATCAACGAAGGCTTGATAACCTAAGAACAGGTTCTCCAGAAGCAGGGGCACCTGCTCCAAGAGCTGCCCGGACTGCTTGCTCGGAGCGAAGGCTAGCGATATGCGGATTTATTTTTGTAAACTACAAGCAGTCGCATTTTCTCGTTAGGCGCCGTCCACAATGACACTACGCCGGAGGAATTGAACAGGCAGCGTTATTCCTACCGTTTCACCTACAGCCCTCTAAATTTGAAAACGCCGGCTTTACATTTTAGTATGGATAATTTACATTTTCAAAACGGAGCTTTTTTAAAACGATGTACTCACGATATTAAACCATGTGATTTTCCTGACCGAGTTTTCCTCAAACACAGATAGTTGCATCTTTTAATTCGTCCGGTGAAGTTTGAACAGAAAACATTTGCTGCGTTTTCAGAGTGAAACCTCCGCTCTCATATTCCTCTGGCGTAGTGTGGAAGGGGTTCTAGATGCTACGCCTCATCAAATCTCGTCGTGCGTCTCCGTGCACACGGGCCCAAATTTATCACTTTTGTGTGCTTTGCCCCTCGATCGCCTTTCAATTTTCCCTCACATCACATGAAAGATTGCGCGAAAATAAATCATAACTCACGAAAATAGTCTTCCATCCTCAATAAAAATATTATTTCCATTCGAATTGTTAGAACTGTTTGTAGTTCTAGGAATTTCTTTCATAAACCCTAGTCGAAATTACATACAACTTCTGTAACTTCAGAGGGCAAACTGGAAGTTGACTTAACCGGAAGTTTAAGTTACCGGAAGTAAAATTTCACTGTGGCCAAGCTTTAAAACTTTGCGTCGTTTTGTCTTTGGCATTATTTAGTTATGATTTACAAACACGGTCAATGCTTTCAGGAAAATCTTCGCAATTTACGTGTTGAGAATTTTCATTAGCTCGATGAGAAACCGACCAGCGTATATTGGAACGGAAATGACGTATACTACAGTTGTTTAAATACCTAATTTTCGCTTGATGTACACATGGTGATGTGGTGACATGCCGCGATCGTCTAGTGGTTAGGACCCTGCGTTGTGGCCGCAGTAACCCAGGTTCGAATCCTGGTCCCGGCATCGCATCTTTTTTTTTCTTTACTTTTTTTTTTCAAATTGCACTTTCTTGTCAGGTAATTTTATTTGCCGTAAATGTTTTTAATTTTAGCAATTTTCAAATTAAAATGCGTAAGATAAATTATTATTTCGTTGTTTTACATCGACTTGCGACAGTTGCGAGCGTAAGCTGTTCGACCACCGAACTTTATGATCATTTAATTTTCTAGTTCTTTAGACTAAATAATGCTTTTCTTTTTGGCAGGTTTTGTGGAAAGCTTACATAGATTTTGAGATAAACTTGGAAGAATATGACAGAACGCGAGATTTGTACGAAAGACTTTTGAAGCGAACACAACATGTGAAGGTTTGTTTATGTTCTCGTATGTCCGATATAAGTTCCATTGCTTGTACATGTAGCAAGGAATTAAAACAGTCGTGCTCTTCAGCCCAACCTGTTTTTCTTTAAAGTCATTTTATCACGAAAATTGATTTCGTTATTGTATTTTTATAGCATAGAACTTTACATACAGACCGGCAAACAATCAAGATTTATAATATAAAGCGATCGTCGAGGGAGCGTTGCGTGACAACCTCAAACAACTTAACTTATGGCTGCTGTTGTGTTTTAGGCAGTTTAAAGCTCGAAATTTATTTTGTACTTGTTTTTCTGTTTCAGGTTTGGTTAAGTTTTGCGCAATTTGAGACATCTACTACAGTCGAAGAAAGCATCGAACAAGCGAGGTTGGTGAAAATCATTCGGTTATCCAGCGTTCACCTTTCAGTTGAGATCAAAACGCAAGGCAGTCGATTAATGGATTATCTTCTCCGAAAAAATGAAGGCTTAGTATGTTGAAGGAAACCTTATCCGGTTTTCTTATCGGATCCTCCTTACCTTATAGTATAATTTTCCTTTAATACCGACAAATTGTAGACCATGAATTGTCCTTCTTTACTCTTAATCCGTCGTGCGTGACGCGAAAGAAAACCGCGAGGAAGGAAACGACCACAAGAATTCTTCCCTACATACTTTTATTTGATAAGTAGGTTTCCAAAAGGCAGCCAAAGGCTGATGTGGACCTACCTTCAGGATTTCGCGCGGCCATTTTTTCCACGCTATATATATTAATTTACGGTCTCATCTGACAGACTAAAGCAAAAGAGGGACTACTCGTAGTCTAACATTGTTTCACCGTGATTTTTAATAGTCTAACTAGGCCATAACGTTTATTTTTTTTGTAGGAGTGTTTATGAACGCGCAGACAAGTCCCTCAGAAACGCAGAAGAAAAAGAAGAGAGAGTGATGCTGCTGGAAGCATGGAAAGAGTTTGAGGTAAACGACGATAAGTTCATTGTTCGAAATGACCCAAAGCCAGTTGAAAACTCGCGCGAGAGCTCTACTCGTGGTCGCTAAAAGCGTGGAACGCGCGAGAAACACGTCCGCGAATTTCACGCCTGCTTCTTTCGCTTCGAATGGTTTCTTCGCGGACACCACATATTATTTCTTGTTTTTAACCAGGAGATTTTAACCAAGTTATTTATTATTTCATTTATTAATTAGGATGAACACGGCGACGACAGCGCACAAGAAAAAATGAAGAAAAAGATGCCGCGACGAGTCAAGAAAAGAAGAAAAGTGCAAACAGACGACGGGGTAAGTATTTTGAGTGACTAACTGAAAGGGATTTTACCCTACGCCCGTCACGCAACCCTTGGTATCGTGACGAACCACAACGTTGCAGGACAAGCCGTCGTATACTAACCAGTTTTTCAAGATCGCAAGCTTAAGTAGTCTCCTCCGCAGCCGTTTTTCGGAGGAGACAAGCTTAAGTATCAATCACGGGGGATTTCAAACAGCCTGAATGCAAAGGGAAGGGGGGGGGGGGAGGTTAAAAAACTGTTTGTTTTCGATGTTACTTAATGAGAGAGAAAGTGGCGCCTCAAAACCGAGGAGAAAGCATCCAATTTTTAATTTAAGAGAGAAAGAATTTGAACTAATAGGAGTATCACGGAAGCCATTTCACTGCGAACTTTATATTGGCCTCAGCAACTTCCTGCCACCGATCGATCGATCGATCGATTCTCTCCCAGTTCACAGTCGGTCTAAGAAAAAAAGGTGATAAGAAAGAAAACATTTCACTGGGAAGATCTGATGAGGGAGGGGCCGTTCTTTTTTTGAGGAGGGAGATTGTGGGTGGATAATTTTCTAGGGCAATTTTTGCTCACCTTTAAATTGTGCATGATTTTTTGGTGGTTAGCTTGCGGAAGGAGTTTTTTAAAAGTTGAAAAACAGGACCTGGATAGCAGAAAGCCTTTGCTCAAGTTAAAAGGCCAGGAGCCCGTTTCTCGAAAGACCCGGTATCTTTACGGGCCCGAAATCATATTTTGAAATCAAAATCTCAAGAAAAGTAGGGTGTGTTCTGAACTCTAATAAAGTCCATTTTGTTTCTTTAGCTAATAACTTTACTGTACAATTTTTGAACCTTTTGAAAGTTCCATCTGGAATGGAAAACAAAACAGCTTAACGGGCCCGGTAATTACCGGGAGCTTCGAGAAACGGGTCCCAGGACACTTAGCAGACAACTGTAAAATGATGTATTCAACGACCAGGGTTTTAATGTCATCTTTCTTTCTCTTCACTTTGCAGTCGGACGCGGGCTGGGAAGAGTACTACGACTACATTTTCCCCGACGATGAGGCAAACATGCCGAACTTTAAACTCCTCCAAATGGCTCGAAATTGGAAAAAACAAAAAGCACAAGAATGAATATGTTTCTCCACTTTGTATACCAGTTTCGCTTGCAGTACAAATAACAGCAGTCTTGTACAGAAATAGAAGTAAATCTTAAGAATCTTTTTCTATCGCCGGACTACAAAGGGATTTCTTTAATAAAATGAATGTATTTTCCGTACAACGCAATTTTGTAATGCCACAAATTCATACATCTGTCGTTAAAATACATCCTAGACAACTGAATTAACTTTTTGGGTGGTGTTTAGAAGGAAATTTTTCCAGGGTTTTGCGGTGTTGAGCGCGAGTTTCAATGCACGCTCAGTATGTATCATGAAGGATGATGACAGCTGAGTTTGTGACGTCAAAAAACTGATGACGTTAAAGTTACTGGCAGAGGAAACCTGGATACTAGGCTGACAGGTTCATTGTGTTCTTTCTAAACGGGCAAAATTAACAACTGACTATACTCTTATTCGTTTTATTAATTTATTGTTTATAGATAAATTACTATTGTTATAATTTATGTTCACATCAGTGAAGTCGAAAGTGATAAAACCATCTAAGGTTTTATCTATGATTTTGTACTACCTAAGTTAAATTATCTAGCAATTCATCATTAAATATCACTGTTTCTCAGAAACTGAAATTACTTTTTCTTGATCATTATTCACGCTTGGCGACGTTTTTCTTCTTTTTTTGTAACAAAGTTGTTTCTTCACTGTGATTACTGTAATCATCAAAAAATCAAAATCTTGTTTTCTGACTATACAATTTAACCTCTCTGTTAAGAAATAGATATGCTATATTACTCTCCAGTTAAAAAATATAAATAAGCTACTTTTAATCTATAAATATTTTCAGGCGAAGTGATTTAAAATAATCAGAAGAGGATCGTTATTTCTTGCATCAGTTCTGCGTTACAAATAATAATTTACTATAACTACGTCTTCCAATATAGCTACCTACTGTTGTTTTCAGTATCAGTTCATATGACATCTTTCGATTTGTGTTTTCAATTCTCTGCCAAAGAAAGAGCGAGCACAATAATTGTCTGCACGTGCGATTTGGTGGCACGTGGCCACTTTAAATGCTCTACTCAACCTCGTTCCCAGGGTCTCTCATCTCTCTGGGAACGAGAGTGTTCTCTGATACCGTGACAAACCCGGTTTCTGACGGCTAGAAACATGGGAAGCAATGAAAAGATGTTAAATATCATCCCATAAATATTTGTCAATAACTCCATGGGGAATCAATGGCACACTAACTATCTAACTGCAGAATTTCGTTTTGTTTCTTTACATTTTCTTTTAAACTCTGTTTGCTATAATTCACAATTTTAAGGAGTAAAAAGTAAAACCGCTTTCGTAAATCGCAATAAAACGTTTATCAACCAAAAGATCTTCCAAAGATTTTGTTACCAAAGAACTGAAAAACCAAAGACCTATCATTCAAACAGAGTTTAGACGGTATTTAAGAATAGTCAAAAGCAGATTTCATGAACAGTCAGGCTTGTTAAACCACGTTTACATGCCGTAAAAACGTCGTCTTTTTATCCGTCTTTTTATCCATCTTTGCTGTCCGACCTCAGGGCACTTCAGGCGAAATTCTGGCTGTTAACTGGAAACAAAAATAACCGGTGATGATTTACCAATTATTTCTCCTTACAAAATCATTACGTTGTCAACCAAACGGGTGGTGAGAATAAAGACTATCATCGACTAAGGAATATTATCTTGATGTGACATCGAAATCTCTTAATTAATATTGAAGGCCGGGAAATATATTCTGATTATGGGACAGTAATAAATGAATTCCATAGCTAAAATAGACTTAGACTAGGATTGGAAAGTTACCTTTTTACTTAGCAAAAAGATATCACCTACCCCAAGCAAATTTCTCGGTATGTAACCAGTCTCCTCGTTCTTTTTTTGAGCCCACCACCATTCCCTCTCGGTCGCATCTCCCCGTTTGAGCACCAGTAACTCCTCGCCGCACTCAAAACTCAACTCGTCTTGTTCGTTAGCGGAGTAGTTATACAGCGCATAAACACGACCTCCGTTAGCCAGTCCAAAATTTTCCTGTACATCTGAATAAGAAGAAAATTAAGTCGATGTATTGGGCTAAAAGACAAAGGAAGAAAAACTTTGATAAAACTATCACCATAAAACTGCTGACCCTTAAAACTATGACCTCTATGATTGGTTTAGAAAATCGTGCAAAGTGCTCTAGCCAATCAGGATAAATGTGCTACCTTTTCAACCAATTACGTGTAAAACTTTGTTCGCAGCTTTCCGCGCTTATAACCGGTCTTGTGTTTTCCCGCGCTTTCCAGAGTGCACGTTTTACGGCGCTTGCTAGACGGCACGTGTTTTCCCGCGCTAATCATCACTTACAAGTTCTTGCTTCGAGTTCTAATGAGTTTATGCTTGGATGTAATAAGGTCAGAGTTTTCTTACAAATAAGTTTAACCGTGGACGACATCAAGAGGAAACTTCACGAAAGATTCTCACCGTTCAAATATTTCAGACAGTTGAAGTAGCCAGGCAGACCGCGCTCACAACATTGCATAGGCGTTTTCTTCTCCAGTGAAGTAGCGGCAAAAATACACGCGCCATGTTCAACGAGAAAGCGAGCCATTTCTGTGGCGTTGTTGGCGGCTGCACAATGGAGGGGAGTCCTGCGTAAAATGAAATAAATCTCTTAAATTAACAGCTCGGGCTGGATACAATAATGTTTGGCTCAAGGCTACAGCGGTTTCCATATGAGTTTATGAGTGTCGAAAAGTGTTTGGTTTTTCTTTACTACGCAACATGATTGGCTTAAAAACGCGCGCCAATTTTTCATCCAGTCAGAACTGAAACCAAAACTGACCAATCAATCCACGCACTCGTTTTCCCGCGCTTCTCGTCAGGTGGTTGACATTACTGCGAGATTTGATTGGTTCACTGTATTGTCTGCGTCTTTTGTGATTGGCTAGTGTGATAAACCGCTCTATTGGTCCTCAACCCAAGGAACACAGTACTCAAAGAAGGCACTAAAATAACGCGCCAAGAAAAAAATATATATCTTTTCAGTTGTTAAATGTTCTTACCAGCCGTGCGAGTCTGGTGAGTTGATGTCAGCGCCGTATTCCACGAGGAAATGAACCACTTCGTCGTGACTTGCACAGACGGCGTTATGAAGAGCTGTGATGCCATCAGTGTTGGGTTTGCTAGGATTGTCCACCTGGGGGGAGGGGAGTCGGGAAGAAGTGAATTAAAAAATCGTCAAGTTTTGCTGTATCATTTAAACTTCAAAAGAAAGAAAAGCAGCCGCACTATAAAAATTAACAATGCTTAAAACCAGGAGCCTGCAACTCTCATAAATTCCACCTACGGCATTTTTACAGAACAGTCTATATTTAGATATTTTTCCCGCGAAATAGGCCAGTTCCAGACTACATGAGCACGCTTCGGTAAGGATAAAACAATGCGGCCTCACGTGAACATGTCAACATCATGTCGACATGTCAACATTAGTCCGTGCTTGTGATTGCAATTGGTCACTGAGGTTCCTATGGGGATCTGAATTCGAGATAATTTCATACTAAAAAACAGATCAGTCTGTGAAGTGCCGTGACAGGAATATGGGGTAGCTGCAGACTCCTAATGATGGGCTCCTGTAAAAACATATTAGGGAAAAGGGAAAACAGAAAACAGCCTTCACTACCAATTGAAAATGAATTGAAGACAGCTTGTGACACATTTCATGACAAACACATTAAGTGCCTCAAAATATGAACTACATATTTAACACTTAATGACTGGTCCCGAGGGGAACAATGAATTTCGTTTCCCTCGAATCTTAATGTTTCCTTCAACTTCGTCTCGGGAAACATTGAGATTCTCGGGAAACAAAATTCACTGTTCCCCAAGGGATTAGAAATTAAGAGATTTGTTCTATAGCAAAACAAAACAATCAAATTTTGAAAAACGCGCTGAGATTCCAAAGGCAACATCATGCCACCTTTGATCACGTGCAACAGCGGTCAACAATTCGCGGGTAACAGTGAACTGTTTCCCGTTGACGTCATAGTTTTCGCATTACTGCCTGCGCATGGCATTTGGCGGTAAACAGTTTCATTGTTAGATGTCATGTGACCATGAACTAGCCAATGAATGGGCACGCTGTAGAGGGACAGACGCCAGCTATATAACAATCTTTATTTTTTAATTCCTCATAATTCACTCTGTTTGCCCCCGAAATGTCCCCCAAAACTATTTAAACTTTTTAAATGTTTTTGGTAGAACGTCTGCATATCCCCAAGACCATTTCAAACAATAGTTTATGCAAAATTAGGAGACAAACAAAGTGAATTACGGAGTCTGGGAAATTAGAGAATTAAGAAGTTAACATGCCATGAGAGTTCCTTTTTGCTTCTGTTTCAAAACGAAGCTGCAATAATGTGGTGTTAAAATTCCTTACCTCGCGAATAACTCGTTTAACTAGATCCAGCTCTCCCTCAACCGCCGCGTCCAGAAGCACAGCATGTGGATCAAGACTGACGTGCCGCGCCTTCTTCCTTCTGTCGTTCTGCGCAGGCGCTTTAGCCACCTCGGTGGATTCTCCTGAAGCAATATTTCCATTCGCTATTACAGGCCTCGCGTTATCGGCAGATTTGGCCGTAACCGGGGAGTTTTTAATAGCAATCGATGACTGGTCTGATATCGATATGGGGTTATTTGACTGCCCGGAAAGTCCAATATTTTCATTGATAGCCACAGGTATCCCCGTATCAACATCCGTTACCTTGAGCGGAAAGCTCTTCATTGTTATAATATCTTTTGTTACAATGTTTGTGCTGTAAATGTTCGCTTGTTGGTGTTCTTTCTGTAAGCATAGCGTCATAATTAGCTGGGGCGAATTCCTGTAGGAGATAATCCGTTTTTTGGGTGCAACTCATCGTCAGATGAACCCGTCGACTTCAGTTTGCAGTGCGTTTTTCAAACAAAATGTTTCTTCAGTTTTCCTGTTAGAGCTGAAATATGTTTTGAGGGCGATAGCGGCCTTAAGAAGACTTGACGTAACAACGTTTTTCGACAAAGCCTCTCGTTTACGCTGACTTTTCTCAGAATCTCTTCCGCCAACATTTTCACCATTTTCGTAATGAAGCCGACCCACTATCGGAACCTAGTCGTCTTCGTCATAATGAAGGTCGGCTACTTTCGGAAGTTACTCCACTACTTTCGGAACTTGGACGAACAGTTTCGTCATAAAGTCGTTTTTCTTCCGAAGCATGGGATTATATTTACTTTCTTCAGAAGATGGGGAGGTTCCTTTCTGCTCTTCAGTATGCTTTCGACTTTGACCTGATAGTTGTATATTGAAGGACGACACAACTTGCTTCGCATCTGGGCGAGGTGTTTTTCTTGTCTTGTTCTCTTGCTCTCGATTCGAAGGCGTAGTTCCTTTACCCAAGCTTTCTTTGTCTACAAATTTCTCGTGATGCTGTTTATCGAGGGACGAGTCATTGCTTGGTTCGTCACTTACCAGCAGTTCTTCCACTTCGGGATAAGTCGGAGCCATGTCTCGTTGGAAAAAACCTTTGTCGTTTGCTCGTCGGAACCGGCGAGCGTTTCTCGGGAATGTTCGCCGAGTTCCTCGCCGAATAATACGAAGCAGATGGAGTTACCGTAATCTTCGTGAGCGACGACGACTGACCACGAATGGATATCGAGTTAGAAATCGGGGAAGTGACCTCCGATTGATTATGAGATGGTGTTCTGGCTAATTTGCTCAGAAGCCAGTTTCTTTGCACGGAAAGATATCGGTTTGAAAATTAGTGGCGGGTTCACGGTTGCTTTACCAGCGATATTTTCATTGGGCAAGCTTTTCCATTGTTAGTTTTCATCATTGTTTAAAGCCTGTTCAGGTTTACCATCTAAGTTTGACTCTGAAATACCAAGCGAGGACTTAAAATCGTTCGCCCTGTTAGAATTTTGCCCGAACCATGGCAAAGGGGCATTCATGAAAGTTCTCTTGCTGGTTTCGAGTGGAGAATGCACTGGCTTCCTTGTGTCTTCTAAGCATTCTCTATTGTTTGTGTTAGGTGCAGGATCGTCTACTTTTCTGTCTAATCGCGTCAGTGACTCGCTGTTAAACATACCTTCTTGTTGCGGTGTTGCGTTATTGAGTGCCGAGGACAGGTGTCGGGAATCGAAGCCGCGAAAGTTGTACCTTTTCTGTTTTCACCGAAGAGTCTGAAGCTCTGATTCCCGACACATTGAACACTTGCTTGCCATCGCTAATACTAGTTTCATCACTCACCTTCGCAGCTGTGCTTCTAATTTGCTCAGGTTTCGTATCCAAAGCTTTCATCTCAGACAATCTTTGTCCGTCGCTCACTTCGTTTTGCTTTACACTCGTTTCGTCAAATCGTTTGGGTTTCGTTCCAGCTCTTGAAAAATTCAGCACTGTCGCACGCGCTACAGAACCGACAATTTCGTTTTTCGTGGGAGTGGCTTCCGATTTAACCAGACGAGTTTGTAATAGGGCATCTTCAGCGCTTCTCTCGCCAGTTGAAACACCACTACTTGGTCTCTCTGGTTTTGAGTTCAAAGGCTCCAAATCCTTGTGTTAGAAGATGGTCTTTGAAGAGCGTGCTGGATGTTGAGCAGTTTTACGGCGCCCTTGGAGACCTTCTTGAGGTGAAACTTTGCCACCTGTTTCTGCGATTTGTTGTTGAGGCGGCTCTGAAAGAAGAGGAAAGCTACTCGACTTCTTAGCAACACCTGTAATCGCAAACACCGCAGTTTAGGACTGGTAGAATTAGAAGAGATAGAAGACGAAGACGAAAGCGACGACGGTGAACTAGGTCCAGAGCAGTCACCTCCATCGCTGGGAGTAGAACTCTGTGTACTACAGGAAGGTTCTTCGCTTTTTGAATCCAATTCACCCAACATATTGTTTATTTGTAAGAAGTGCGGGACCTCGAACGTGTCCTCTGTCTTCATATTCTTCACTTTATCTTGTCCGTCTGACTTTATTCTCAAGGATGAGATGTCCACGAATTCATTCACGCTGTGAGAGAGTTTTCCTCTCTCTTCACCCACTGAATGAACAGTTTCAAGGTCAAACATTTCAGGTGTAGGAGATGGTGTTTCCACTCCTTCGGGTGATATGCGGCGCGCCAGAAAAGAGGAACCGTTTGAGAATTTACATCTTTGCTAACTCTTGACTCTGTATCGTGGGAAGTCCAACGCCTTCCGCCTTCGTTAGCTCCTCCCGACTCGAAGCGTGACTTTAGTGCCGTCACGCGTGACGCTCTAGGAGGTCCTGGACCTTGCGTGAGATCTTCGGTGGAAGACTTACTACTTGCGTGACCATCAGAGATTTCTTCTTCCACTTCGAGTAATGTTTCTAACTTCCTGGCGTTACGCGCGCGCCCGCGAAAGGAACCGGAAGTAACAGGTGCCACTTCCCGTCGAGTTGGAGTCCGTTTTGCTGGTTTTGTTCGTTTGCTTCGGTAAACTAGCAAAATTACTGTAATCCATGTCATCAAATTTTGCTCGTCTGTGGGAGAAGCAGCACCATTTAAGCGAGGGTGGATGTGGTTGTTCTGCGATCGTTTTTGCCGCAAGTCGTTGGTGTATTTGTCGATTTGAGCATCAAGCTCAAACAGTTCTTTGTGTTTCTCAGCGAGAAGTTGTTTTTGTGACTGGATCTGAACGCTCTGCTGATGGTTGAGTTCATTCCGCGTCTGAAATAAGAAAAAAAGATTTAATAACTGTTCTTTCCATTTTCTTTGATATTTTATAAATGACTAGCTTTCTTAGCACACGTGGTTAATGACAAATTTGAAACAGATAAAACGTGAGATCATGCGATACTTGCGTTACAAATTGTACATGCTGTTGTCACGTATTCTCACCATTAACTCTTTCCTTAGTCTTTCCAGTTCCAGCTCTTGGTGGGTTTTCTCTCGACTCGGAGAAGACTGGGGCCAGCCTTTTCTTTGTTTATCCAGTTGCTGAGTGAGGCTTTCAACTTTAGCCACCGCGATGGCCAGCTCTTTCTCTTTTTTCCATGAACAAGGAGCGCACATTCTCCAGCTCCTCAGCTAAAATAAAGAAATTCCAGTCAGCGTGGAATTCATTTCAGCCCAGCCAATCACGAATGCGCAAAAATTGCAACGAGGCCTAGGGAAATCGAATCATTATCGTGTGGCTACCGTTTTTCGAGAAGTTCCGCTTTCAAAATGTGTTCCCTCCACACTAAAACGCAAAACCGACGTTTTCAAATTCCTCCAGTTTGAGGAGCGTTTTCAAAAAGCTCCGTTTTTGTGAAGGATTAGTGTGGACGGAGGGCCTAACCGTAGAAATAAAGCTGCCTTTTCACTAAAATTTATACGCATGGCGTTGCGTGAACAGGACCTAATGTTTCTTCTTTTAAAAAAAATTTAGAAATTGTTTAGAAAATGGCCAACATCTAAGACCTACCTAAAACACTATTGCTAAGTTTGTAAGAATCCACTTGGTCCTGCACATTCCGCAATTCTTTCAGTCGCTTATCCTGTTCATCAGCCTTTGCCGATAACTGCTGTATATATGGATTCTGAGGTTTGCTTTGTGATTTCCTTTTCATCTCCATTAACTGTATTTGTCTTGCCCTCAGCTCTTTTTCTTTGGCGGCGATCTCTTGCTGTTGTCTGGCAGCAAGTTCTTTGAGGTCAGTAACGGAAGTTCTGCTGCCACCTAAAAGCTGGTAAAAAAGAGAAACAAATCACAAAAAGAATGATTTGTTTAAATTTTGCAAGTTTCAAAACATTGACTGAGGGCAAAAAAAAAAACATTGTACAGTACAACGGTCCCTTGACCCAACAGGCCAGTACCTATTTCAAGAGATACACTCCTACATTGTAAGTATAACCATACAGTTTATCCATTGTAGAATTACCACTAGCATTAACCTCAGACCGCTTGATCTGGAGTCCAGTACTTAAACTAACCATTAAGTTGCTGCCCATGTATGATGCATCCCAAATATTAATCAGTATCAGAATTTTAGTCCATTTGAATTTATCCTGGTTTCTGCTACTTTGGCATAGCTCCATGTACTTCCAATCTTGCCTAGCTCCTGTAAGGCTTTCTCCCAGGCGTTCTTGGTCAATGATTTTGGTGACATATCTTAGATGAATGACGTAACCCAAAACCAATAACCAAGGCAAAATATTGAGGCCTAGGAAGTAGGCAGCTTCCAACCCTTTCATCTTCCATCTCCGTGTCCCAGCTCCATACCTCCATGGTTGGAGCATTCCACACAGGGGGAAAACTTCATTCCCTCTTGTTGGAGGCTAATGCAGTGTGTACCTGGGGCCCCCAATGCAGTCACATGTGGGAGGTGGAAAGCATTCTAGGGGAGGATTGATGGAAAAGTTCCATTCTTACCACATCTCTTGAGGGCGGCGGTTCCTCTTTAAAGCCATTCAGTCTCTGAGCTGGTGATCCTGGAAAAAAAAAATGAAATCAGCTGGAATACTGCAAAAAAATAAATCTGAAAAATTCTCTCTATTTCACATTTCTCCTTTTAAACCTTATTGTATGAGTTATAATTACAGGGTACCATGATATAAAAGATGTCTGCACTGATGTGATGTTCACTGTAAGTGAGTGTCCACATTCCATGTAAGTGGGTGTTCTCATTAAGTGGGTGTCCATATTAAGTAGGTGTCCACATATAGTGGGTGTCCTCATTAGGTGGGTCTCAACATAAACTGGGTGTCCACCATTAAGAGGGTGTTCACATTAAATGAGTGTCCATGTCCTCATTAAGTGGGTGTCCAAATAGTGGGTGTCCTCATTAGGTGGGTGTCCACATAAACTGGGTTTTAAGAGGATGCCACATAAAGTGGGTGTTCACATTAAAAGTGGGTGGTGCACATTAAGTGGACACAATGTACAGAGTACTTAATTAAAACAGATCTTACCATTGACAACTTGTGAATAAGAAGGCGTCTCCTCCCTTGGGCGAAGGTAAAATTTCACATCGTCCAGGTCACTACCCCATTCAAGTAGTGTGCTGAGTATCAACTCGGTATCAGGCACAAGGCGCTCTTTAGAAAGAAGATGTTTGAAAAAGACTTTGTGTAATATAACAGAGATGAGTGTAATCAGCTTAATATATTAGTATGTAATAAAAGTGTACATCACACCAGGATGCTGGATACCTGGGCTGGGTTGTTCAAAGCCCGACTAAAGTGTCTATACCGCCAACAGGGTTTTTATAGTTATGGTAGCTCTATACTGTGTAAAAAGGTATTCTAAGAAAAAAAATTGGATTCTGAGATTTTAACGCCCTAAGATATCGCCTTAAAGTTCCCGCTTCAGCCACGCCCAATGAAGTTGACCGTGAGTCAGTGCAGAAAAGAGTCTGGGTTTCTGAATGGGTCGTGACGTCAAGTCAGGAATCACGAGATCCTTCTAGTTTAGGTAATTGTTGTTTCAGTAGTGGTGAGGAGTTTTTCTCGCCAAAAAACAAACAAATTGAAGTTGCGAAGCAATGCGGTCGTCAAGCAAGCAAAATAAAAGCATAAAGCTTCGAGATATTCCTGAAGTGACGTCATTCGTCACCAATCTAACATTACGCGGTCATCTTCATTGGGCGTGGCCAAGGCGGGAAATTTAAAGCTTGATTTTATGGCAAAAAGCATCGGAATTCACTTTTTGGGTTTGAAGACATTTTTAGATGTTATAGAGATGATGAAAACCTAAAATAACTTTTTGGCGGTATAGACACTTTAAGCTAACCCAAGATTAGCGAGAATTTTGATTTGAGTTTTGCAACTTTTCAGTGAGGTTTTCTGTTTATACTGATCATTCTTCGGTTTTGAATATGACTAAGCTCAAACTACACAAAACGTAAGCAGTAAAAAACAGTTTTATCCAAGAAAAGTAAATGCTCCAGTTTAGCTTTAATTGGCTTTCAAACAATCCGGCCCTGTCCAACAGGCAGAATCATGCTGTTTAAGTGGATTTTACAAAAGGATGTATAGACTGCTGGCAGTCTGTTTTTCTCTCGAAATTTCAGCAGGGATTATGATTAGAGACTATTTAGCCTAAAGGAGAATGGGACGAGACATGGGCGCGGCACTCACGAGAAGAAAAACAGACTGCAGACTCTTCTCATGTTTTTGAGGACATTCACACTTGTCAAAATAATCTAATTAACTAATAGATCGTTTTCACTGTCACGCAACAACAACAACAAAAAAAATAAGTCGAAAACCATCCAGTGGAAAAAGCCAAGAAATTGTGATGCTAGAGAATTAAAATAAATATGGCACTTCTCCAAATCAATTTTCTCGCGGGAATATCATGATCCGTTGTTCAAAACTTTTACGTTATGCTTATCGGCATCGGGCGAATTTCGCAAGAAGAGCCTAAGAACCTTGCTTCCATAGTTAAACCGAAGATGCATCGTGCTCTGGGGATTGCTGTTGTTGACTTTGTAGGTGATCATTTAGAGGACAAAAAGGCGACAGAATTCAACACATTGGACTAACTTTTATCTGAAGATCTGGGACTTCTGAGCCCGTTTCCAATCCAAGTTATTCCTCAAGAGTCTGTGTGAAGTGTGCGTTAGTAATTAGGAACGCCGTTGAGCTAGCCCGTTTCTTAAAGGCTAATTTAAACCCCGTCGTAGCCGATGTTGAAGCAACTTCTTCCACTGACTGCGAGACTCGGCAACGCTGGAAGCGTAAATCGAACTCTTCAACGTCCGGAGAAAAACCAAAGTCCGCCAAGACTCCTACTGCAGAACCAGAGAGTCAAGCGTCTGTATTAAGGACACCGATATACAACTTGTTTCTTTTCAGCCTTAAAAGAACTAATTTTCAACAGTTTAAGCTTCTCCGAGACGATCGCGTCTTGATGATCGGGATGATCCGTGCCATTGCATGACTTGCATCGCTCGTCTTTGTTATGCTTTGCGTGAAACTTTGCGTGAAACTGTAACTCTTTGTTTACCCTTCTGTCAACTATCTGTCATCGGGCACATATTGACCAATCAGGTACTCCGTTGCTGGGCTGACGGAGGGTTTGAAAACATTAAAAAGAGTCTGCAGACGGTTTTTTCTCGTCTCGCCTTCTTCCCCACTCGGCCATACGACCCTGTCTCGCCTTCTTCTCTACACGGCCAATGCAATTTGCGTTCGCGATGACTAAACGCTCGTCCTAGTGACCCTTAGAGAAAAAACCGGCTGCCAGCAGACTAAAGGATGTACCATATTACTTTCATGCCAATAACTACTAGGGGTTATATGGCATTGTCTGCAGGAGAGCAACTACTTTTCTCATAAGCAAAACACTTTGAGTGAACTTCTTTATAAGAATTGAAATATTCCAGTAGATGGTCAAACCAGACTGGCACGTAATGAAATCCCTGAATGTACCAGGTTTTATGTAAACAATTCTCAATAGAAGAAAACAAACCCTGAAAACACATCCTGCGAACACGCTCACAGCTCTTGGAGGAACACAGCAAATCCAATGCGATGCCGTCAATGAGGTGCAAAGTGCAGAACAGTGGAGGCTTCCCCTGCTTGGTGCTTCGCGCCTCGTTGATGGTGCTTTGCACAGAATAAATTTGCTGTGTTCCTCCAAAAGCTGGGAGCTTGTTTGCTGGCTATGAAAAGCAGGTAAATACTATCTTTGCTGTAAATTACTGGTAAAACTTATCATATCTTTTTTTTCAAATTAAACTGACTTAGATTACATGATATTAACGTCATATAACAAACATCGAAACAGAGTTCCAAGAACATTGCACAAATTCACATAGGCATTGTTATTCAGATACTTACATGATGTACAATGTAAAGTGACTAATGAGGGACAAATGTTAGTGTTTTGGAGTAGTTCTGCAATCATTAGTTCTAAACATACACAGCTTTAAAGAAAGAGTGACTTTTTAGGGACATGTTGAATTACAACATGTGTATGCAGTCGTTTTTTTTTTAAATTAAAATCATTGCTCAAGACTAGGGTGAGTAGATGTGATGTGTTGTGATTCATTTATGCGTGAATACTCTCTAGCTGTATTCAAGATACAATATGTATACAATGTACAAATTCCCAAATCCATAAATTACAAGATCAACATTCCTAGTTTCTATCCAATTTAACCATGGATCCAAATTCCTCCATTTGGCCACAGAGTAAATTTTATGACAACCATTTACAGAGGCCATCTTAGTTGCACTTCAGTCAGATCTCTTCTACCAAGAAACTGGCAGGCTCAATTTGGACTGAAATGAACCGAAATGTTTACTTTTGCCAATAAAGGATTCAGTATCTATAGCAATGCATCTTAGAAGTCTAAGCATTCATTGTGGAGAATTCAATTACTGACAGCAATATTGCTGCAGATTACTAATCTATCAATGCATCAAGCTTAGAAAAGAAGTGATTAAAAAAGCCAGTGATAGTCCTATTTTGCTGTCAAGACTTCAGTATTGACTTTGAAAAAGACTCAAAAAACTGCAGCTCTGCTGACCAACAGAGAGAACATTTCATCAAGTGAAACAAAATTAATTAGAAGCATGTAACCTACCACATCCTTGCCAAACTTCTATAAGAAAGCAATCTGACTCGTGTATCTGCCGCTGAAGTCTTTGTACAATATCTCTGCATTTTGTGGTTGGCGTAACAAATATTTCGGCTACTCTCTGTCCCTCGTCAAGATAAACTTTGAACCTCAGCTGAGCATGAGAAAAACAGCATGATAAAGAATACAAATCAATATAAATATGCGTGGAATGCAAAGCTCTAAAGCCTATCACTTGGAGTTTACCTAGCAGAAAATATGCAGTGTCTTTAAAGTGTGTGACCTGGTATATGGAACGGAGGCATTTTTAATCAAACAACAAATTTTAAATGACTTTAGTTCTAAAAGAGGTACTTAAAACTCTGTCAATGCTAAAGAATAGCTTAAAATTACCAATTTGGCATAGAAGAAGCCTAGCTGCGAAGGAACATGCAAAATACAATAGAAACGTGAAAACAAATTAACATATCTTTGTCATTAATTTAAGACGAACAAATTTGAAATAATAACACATTAACATTCTACAAAGAAGTGAACATTCAAATTAGTTTTACTGGATCTGACCTGTTTTTAATTTTTCACATCTCATCTGTAGATATTTACTATAACTAATTGAATGCTATAAAACATTCATGACTCAGAACGTCAACCTGCTACGTATACCATGGTGCATACAATATTCTCTCCTTCATTTGAACTCAAGTATGAATTGCATTATTACTACCAGCTAGCTCCCAGTTTTATAGCATAAATAAGAGAGAGATAACGAAGTAATTGTCATGGAACTTTAACCACAAAGCGGATAGTTTCGAAGAATCCACTTGTTTGTATTCAAATCCTGATGTTTTTTTTATTCTTTCGGTTTGACAACAATACTCCACAGAGTTTCATATTTGTGACAAGTACCTCAGAAAGCTAATTGCTATACCAAAAAAATTGGCTTGAGATCAAGTACGTTGAACGCAATACAGAAAAGGCGCCTATATGCAGTAATTCTTGGTCAGGATATTCGCTCGTAACATCCGTGATTAGGTGATATTATACCTTAGAATTGTTTTAGGATACAATGCAAGTGTATAGTACAGCTACAAAAGATACTCGATTCATTGAGTGTCCACTCTGCATGTAAGCGTAATTTTAGCTTCTACAGGTGCCATTAGATGATGGCAATGTAAAACGACCTTTTTTAATGAAGGAATCGTCAATCAAACTAAATGGCACGCTGTAGAAGCTCAATTTAAGCTTACATGCAAGAGTGACATCAATTGAAACTGAGTATCTTTTGTAGCTGTAATAGACACTTTGCCATTGTGATCACTAAAACAATCTAGTTTATAATATCACCTAATCACGGATTACGAGCGAATAGTCCTACAAGAATTTACTGCATCTAGGGCCTTTCTGTATGGCGTCGTCACGTACTTTGATCTCCAGCCAATTTTTTTGTTTGTATAGCAGATTAGCCTCGCTGAGGTACTTGTCCAACAAAAATATGAAACTCTGTGGAGTCTTGTTTTTCCAAACCGCAGAATAAAAAAACATCAGGATTTGAATACAAACAGTGGCTTCTTCGAACTACATCCGCTTTGTGGTAAAGTTCCATGACAATTACTTCGTTATCTCTCTCTTATTTATTGCTATAAACTGTGGGCTATAGCTGGTAGTAATAATGCAATTCATACTTTGAGTTCAAATGAAGGAGAGAGAATATTGTATGCATCTCTCTCTCTCTCTCATCAACACCACAACGCAGGGAGGAGGCGAATAGAGAGAGATTCGCATACAATTATTCTCTCCTTCATTTGAACTCAAGTATGAATTGCATTATTACTACAGCTATAGCTCCACAGTTTTATAGCAATAAATAAGAGAGAGATAACGAAGTAATTGTCATGGAACTTTACCACAAAGCGGATAGTTTCGAAGAATCCACTGTTTGTATTCAAATCCTGATGTTTTTTTTATTCTTCGGTTTGAAAACAATACTCCACAGAGTTTCATATTTTGTGACAAGTACCTCAGAAAGCTAATTGCTATACCAAAAAAAATTGGCTTGAGATCAAAGTACGTGAACGCAATACAGAAAAGGCCCTAGATGCAGTAATTCTTGGTAGGATATTCGCTCGTACATCCGTGATTAGGTGATATTATAACTAGATTGTTTTAGGATACAATGCAAAGTGTATATTACAGCTACAAAAGATACTCATTCATTGATGTCACTCTGCATGTAAGCTTAAATTTAGCTTCTACAGGTGCCATTAGTTGATTGACGATTCCTTCATAAAAAAGGTCGTTTTACATTGCAATCAAGCCGGAGGCACGTATCAAAATCAAGATCTTCTTACAACACGGGAATTCCATATCAATGCGTCCCTATTTGATTTATATTTCTACTATTTCGCAACGTTGTTTCTGTCCTTCTTAGCTTGGAGCATCGGTGTAATTTAAAACTTCGTTTTCACCTTGTTCCTTCAAGGTGTGAGCTGAATGTGGCACCTTGTGACAAATAAACACCATTCAACCACATTCAGTCACCCATATCGTTAACAAAAGATCCTCAAAACAATGTGCAATATATTTAGTTCCGTTGTCGATTTTCCCGCTCAATTTTCCTATTTTTAAGAAGAAAATAACCTCAAAAGCCGTCTCAGTTAAAAGGAGTATTGTTTCTTGTGACAATGCGTTCCCCAGAAGGTATGAAATAACTATCGATTACGACAAAACCGGGACAAATATAGCACTTGAATTTCACTTACTCTGCCTTCCGCTCCGGCCATCTTGTTTACACTGTGCGAATAGAAGTTGCAAAACTTCACCGTCTGGGGAGGGGAGGAGAGCTCACTATTCGCTGGATGATGTATGTTAATTTCCTTGAGTTAAATCCTAGCTATCACAAAATATAGCTTTCTGAATTATACTGTTTTAAATAATTTTAGAAACTACCAATGTGCATGTAATAATTGTCTATTTCCTTGTAAAGATCAGATTTTACTACCCTCACATCCTCCTCGGTTGCCCATCACAATCCCTCGGCACGTGACTTCTTCGCGGGAGAAATAGAATTTCAAAATGGCTGCGAATCGTGACGACGCCATGCATACTATAAGAACTGATTGGCGTGGCGTCTTTGTTCTGTAATTATCACTACAGATGGCTTTAGATCGTATTGTAGCTCTCGTGGATATGGACTGCTTCTATGTGCAAGTCGAGCAAAGGCGAAATCCAGAATTACGAGGGAAACCTTGCGCGGTTGTTCAGTACAAAACTTGGAAAGGTGGAGCGTGAGTGAAGTTCTGTGCGAATTGTTTGATCAAATGTTCTTATGGATAGTATATTCGTTTTGCTCTTTTAGCATTTTTGAACAGCGAAGATTCTATACGTTCACGTGCACTGACTGTAATTTTAATGTAATGTTGCCTACTACGTGTATGTTAAGCTTATTGTCAACAAGGAGAAGATGCTTTTTCGAGTTCAGCAAAATATGTCGATGACATACGAGGAGGGCGTAGATGGGGTTAGATGGGGTTTGATGGACATCTAGTAGCTGAGAAGTGTTTTTCAACTCATAGTTGAGATCTGAGATCAGCAAAATTTATACTTGTATGTAGCAGAGAAATTTTTGCCGAAAAGTGATACTCCAGCATCCCCATTCCGACCCATGCCACTTATATCTGTTTGCAATTGTATATTTTACGATAACTGCAGAAATTCAAGCGCGGCTCATTGGCTAATTTTTATTGTCCATATGCGGACAGACACATGAATTTAAAATTCATGCGACGCGTCAGCGAGCGAGAGCCGGCAATTCGACAATTTGTTATCGTAAAAAACAAATAATTGATGTCAGTTTTTAATGTGTCTTTCCTGTTATTGATAATGAATTTCATCATAACATTGTCAAAGAAGCCTGCGGATCCACTCGGCTATCACCTCGTGGATCCACAGCTACTTTGACAATGTGATGACGAAATTCATGATCAATAACAGGACAGACGCATAAAAAACTGACGTCAATTGTTAAATGTCGTGAAACGGGGGAGACTACAGCAATTCTGCGTAAGAGTAGCCACTTGCCTTGTTTACGCAGTCGAAGATAAAATCAGTGCAATGGAGACCATTTTCCTACAGAGTGGAAGTATTGCCTAAGTGTGTGGTATGCAATATAAGACTTTATGGGCAGTTCGGCTACACAGCTCATTAATTAACACATAATATATAGATTTAGGCTAGCCTAAAAGCCTACACGTAGCTCCTGGAACCAGGTTGTTCAAAGCCCGATTAAGCACACCCAGGAAAAAGAGAATTTTAATTTAAGTTTTGTAACTTTGTGGTGAGCTCAATCACGTTTCTCTCAAAACTCTACTCCATGACCCTCCCCCTCCCCCGTGACACATGACTTGGACAAGCTTGATACTTCACTTGGGTACCGGACTCTGTTTCCACATGTTCAGATCAGGGAGTTCTCCAATGTTAAGCTTTGGTTGGTGTGAATCCTCCTCCAAAGGAATCTTGCTCCTGTTCGATGATAAGGATTCCATTTGTGTTACCATGTACACACAACAAAGCAGCAAAAAACATTTGTACAGGAGAAAAAGTTATAATTTGGTATACTTTTAAACCTGGGTTAACATTAACCAGCTTCCGAACAATCCTGCCCTGTTTTCAACAAGTTAACCTAATATGAGCCTGTGAGCAATCTAAAACCAGCTCTTGGTCCAGTGATCAACTTCAAATATTGTCATCATCGTGGTTGGGTACGGTAATGCACATGCCTGTGATCCATGCTGCTAGCCGTGTGACCAAAAAAAAAGAGTTGCATGGTTCCTATTTCTTTCTATGCATACATGTGGTTCTGTTTCTATATATTATGGAGCTCCGTTTGGCGGCTCTCAAGCAATGGAGCTCCCCTATTATATTGAGAAGGTTCTAAGTTTATGTAAGTTATGTATTTGTAGTTGCAATAAATTCAAAGCATATTTGTATGTAGACAATGTGCACTATAATATACACATGCCTAGTTGTCTGTTTGCTAGTTTCTAGCTATATAGCTACAGAAGCCTATTATTTTTCTCTATTGATGTAAATGTAGTGTATAATTTGATCCACACCATAATTGTATAATAATGTTATTATTATATTAGCACAATAATAAACAGTTCCAAAAAATATCCATACTCCCCCACAAGGGATTGGGAATATTTCATGAAGTTATGAAAGCGTTCTTTTGTTAGTATCATAGCTGTGAGCTACGAGGCACGTCGTTTTGGTGTGAACAGAAGTATGCGTGGTGATGAGGCTAAGGAGAAGTGGCCCAGAGATAATTTTGGGTGCGAGTCCCAGAGGCTCGTGGGAAGGCTAACCTGACTCTTTATCGTGAGGCAGGCGCTGAGGTGATTGCTGTTCTCTCTCGTTTCTGTGAGAGTTGTGAGAGGGCAAGTGTCGATGATAAGCATATCTTGATTTGACAGAAAATGTGGAAATGTAAGTACACTGTGCACTTTGCAGATTGGTGAGCTAATTACATGAGTTCAAGTTCAAGTTTATTGTACACTGTTTACAGAAAACATAACATAAGACGGTATACAATAACACAAAACACTTCAGATATGAATTTAACTAGAAGAGACAATATTTAGTGGTGTACGGTGACCAAATTCACCAATAAGATTTCCGAGTGAATGAATTTAATACTTGTCTAGTAACACAGGCGTGTGTTGGATATATAATTAAATGAAATAAATAACTGGGAATTTGCAGTGGCATTTCCATGAAGTGGCTCTTCATCCACTGTTTCCAGATAGAATTAGAATTTCGAAGTGTTGATTTTTGTGGAGGGAGGAAAACTGGAGAAGCCGGAGAAAAACCCTCGGAGGAGGGATGAGAACCAACAACAAACTCAACCAACATATGACACCAGGTCCGGGAATCGAACCCGGGCTACATTGATGGGAGATGAGGGCTCTCACTGCTGCGCCATCCCTGCTCCCTCGATTAGAAGGTTGGCAGTGGGTGCGATTATAGTATCAGAAATGAGGGAAGCAGTGCTGAAAGAGACTTAGTTTACGTGCTCTGCTGGTGTTGCTCATAACAAAGTGAGACTCGTATCAATTCAAATAGTTTTCCATCCCTTAATAATTAAACTTCTCTGCTCCCACCTTGAGATAGGCTCAAGATACTCAACATCAATGAAGTTATTCTTGAGTAGGGGAGCTGTTCATTATTTTTATTTGCTATTTTTGATATGACATGGTAGATAGCCAAGAAGGCTTGTAGCAGTGAGTTCACTGTTAATATTCATCTCATATCCAACAAGTGCAAGTAGAATAATTGTTTTCTTCGTTTGACGGTTAAGCCAACAAGGATCCAGTTTTTAATAATAAAAGCAATCATGAAAATCAAATACAATTCATTTGGTATTTTCTTCTCATTGCAGACGGATGAACTCAATGGACATAGATGAAATTGCAGAGAAGTCTGCAGCTTCGACTTTCCTTGAGGGCTTCATGATTGATGATGGTGATGATAAACGTGTTGATACAACTGCTTGGAGGGCCTCTCTGGAAGATGATGAGAACATTAGAAGGCTGGCAGTGGGTGCAATTATAGTATCA
>JAHPZR010055911.1:75000-97500 GCA_019787425.1 Platygyra sinensis | reverse complement strand
ACGCCTGTAATCCAGTTACTTGGAGGCTGGGGTCGTTGAATGGCTTGAGGGCGGGATTCTTGGGGGTGGTTGCTCTATGTAGATCGGGTGTCCACGCTAAGTTTGGCGTCAATATGGTGAACACTGAGGAGTCTGAGTTGACCAGGTTGGTTAAAGAGGAGCGAACCGGCCTAGGGTGGAAACACAGCGGGCAAAAGCTCCCGCATCAAACAGTAGTGGGATAGCACCTGTGAATAGGTGGCCATCCACAGCCAGTTCGAGATAGTCGAACTCGACCCTGGCTCTTGTTTTCTTTCGTTTTCTTTTTTTATGCCGATTAATAACCATCTTTTCTAACGCTTTTCACTGTAACCTTGTCACAAATTAAATTTAACTACTTCACGTGGATATAATCGTGATACAAGGCTATACAAATTTCACGTCATCAATAATGTAAATCATAAACATTCAATATATCGTATTTAAGAAATAGAAAACATGTACCGTGTTTCTATCGAGTTATACAAACACGAGTGGAAGTTTGGGAGAACGAGAAATGCTGTGGGAACACGAGCCGCAGGCGAGTGTTTCCACAGCTTTTTCGAGTTCTCCCAAACTTTCACGAGTGTTTGTATAACTCGATAGAAACATGGAGTACATGTTTTCTATTTCTTTTAGAAAACACCACGACGAGAAAAAGGAAAACAACTTGTTAAACTTTGATTATCAAAATGTAAATTCTCTTTGCTCGCGCCATCACTACGTCAACAGCGCGCGCTAGTTCTGTGTCTCCATCGAGTTATACAAACACAATTTTTAACCAATCAGCGCGCGTGTTTTCTTAGGACTGTTTTCTAAATGATTGATATTAAGGAGGCTCGAAAGGGTTTTTAGCTGCACGCGCGCGCGCAATCTACACACGCCATAACTAAAATGCACGCGTCAGCTGAATCAGTATTAAAATCAGCACACCGGAAGTTAATGCTACGTAAAATCGCGCGAACCGGAAATAAAATCTGCGGAAAACATTTGTTTTTAGCTCGAAAGTTCGCTCGGTGACCTATCTTGATTTTTTGCATACACGCACCATTCGCGATGGCACTTCAGATATAAAAGTTTCGGGGAAAATTATCTAGTGGAATTTTCTGTAAGCCATAAAACGCGTTTTCTTTAAATATATTTAATTCTACTAGATAAAATTTTTCCATACTGTCTGAAAAGTTAAAGAATTTAGGGAACTTTCCAACAAAGAGATAAAAATGGTAGGTCACCGAATTAGTTTCTCAGATAATTTACAAAAACTGCAATTTAGAGGACGCTTTTGTGGACCTAGTGCGTTGCCATGGTAACTGATATGACGTCACAAGTACCCTTAAAGTATAGCCCAACAATAGAGTTGCAAGGAGACATATAGTTTGCCCACACCATTAAACATCCTTCTTTGTAATCTTCTATCGTTTCACAAGCAATATAGCAACGAAAAACCTTTTCGAGCCTCCTTAAACAAGCTCGCTAAGACTTCGCTCTGTGTGGTTTTGCATTCGCGAGTTATTCAAATATTGATGGCCCACGGATGGGCACCAACATGGCGACCGACCGTAAAGTACCAGACACATCTGTAAGTTTTTCATTACAAAGGAAAATTTATTAGTAAAGAGTCAGATAAATTGAAATTAGTGCAGGGAACTATCCAGTTGTAAAACGTGAAGTTCTTGGAGTGTCGTACATTTGACGAAACCGATGAAACTAAGACCTTAGAGGGATTTTTGAAATTTGTTAAGTTTGGACAATTATAGCGTTTAAACCGGCAATTCAGTTCTCGTATCTAGTAGAATCTTCCTGATGATACAAATTGGCCGAAATATATATACTTCTTTTCATTAAATTTCATCAAAACTGGATGGAGCTTATGACGTCATTGCTTGGTCAACTTGTATTTTTCAAAACTTTAATGTCTGAAAAGAAAAGAGATCTTTGAAAATAGTTTAGGCGTTGGGCACAAAACAGGATCCGTAACTTAGGGTACGGACTAAGAAGACGAGGTTATTAAGATATTTATTATATCTATATTGTGTGTCTGAAGGGTTGGGGAACGATTTCCATTCATGAGGAACGGCTTCAAATTTCTGAAGCAGGTCGAAAGCAAAACGAATCAATTTGAAATCGTTTTTAAGTCGTTAGCATGCTTTAGTATGCAATTTAGAGTAAAAGAAAGTTTTAAACTTTTATTTGCTATATAAGTTCAGAAAATTTGGCGATAAATTTTACGCAACAGTGTGGCAACAAAACTTTAAGTTTTAGTGGTCCGTGGAGGAGAGTACGTACCGCAAAATTGACTAATCACAGTGCGCGTACTAACTTAGAGACACAATAAAGACGATTTACATTAAGGGGTGAATAGCTTTCAGTAGCGATTCATTCATAGTCTGTGGAAATTTTGTTACGTCAGTTGTGTGTCTGTCATTTTTGACGTTGCTGTGGCAACCACAAAAATGGCTTAGATTAGGCAGCAATCAACCTGTTTGAAATGATAGCCCTTTTATGGTTAGTTGTTTTCATTTGCATTGTAATGCGATCCAACGTGGATGCGAGGCAACTTCGGGCTAAAATTACAAAATTGCCTCGCATACATGCTAGATTTCATTGTAATGCAAATGAGCAGGGTTAACCGTGGAAAGGGCTATTCTGTAGTTTTGTTTTCCAGTATTCTTAATCAAATTGCAGAAATTCTCGAACTTATGCATTTCATGAGCATTCTGGCTTGATATTAAATTAATATCCGTTCTTTCGTGACTTTTTAAGAAAATAGTTAAGTCTAAGTTGGTAGATCCAGATGGTTGTTTAAATGACGTCATTTGACGTCATATGACGGCATAACCAAAAAATGGTGTCAACTTGTAGAGCAAGCTCAGGGCTGTCTAATCTATCTAATCTAGTGGGATTATGAGTTAGCTTGTACGTTCGAGGGTTGAATCAACAAGAAAACAACCCGATTTCATAGTCGACCGCAAACTAAACATTGCACATTGTACCCTCCCTAAAACACATCTGAACTGACATTTTTAAAGTTTATCTTTGCATTTTTACTCTCTCTCTCTATTTACATCAACTTTCACTCAAAATCAACAATTTATGTGCATTTGGCTGCCTCTATGTTAGGTGTGTTCTAAAACATCCTAGTTTACTGACTTGCTGTACCCTTTCCCAGGATTTCTTGCAGCTGCATCACATGAGGAAGATGTTCTACATATTTTTGCCAGATATTAACGGGTGCTCTTAGTGGTTTATCGTTTCTCGTGTAGCACTGACAGGTCCTAATTGTTAGAACAAATGGTAGTAAGTTATCTG
This sequence comes from Platygyra sinensis, assembly GCA_019787425.1. NCBI lineage: Eukaryota > Metazoa > Cnidaria > Anthozoa > Scleractinia > Merulinidae > Platygyra > Platygyra sinensis. Next base: position 94,173 of record JAHPZR010055911.1, on the reverse strand, counting down.
ATTAGACGGAACACATCTGCATCAGATGACTGATTGACTCATCCTCATTGAAAGTCTCGTGTTAGTGCTAAGTCGGAATTGCTGTATTGACATGACGCGAGAAACTCCGTTAATCAGTTGAACTGGTAACTATACCAAAACACAGAAACGGTGTTAAACACCAGCTGAGTCAAGGGTGTAGCGATATAAACAGTTGCCTAAACCGCTTGTTCTACGTCTGGCCTGTTGGTCTAGTGGTATGATTCTCGCTTCGGGTGCGAGAGGTCCCGGGTTCAACTCCCGGACAGGCCCCTTGTTTACTATTTTGTCATATTTTACAAGCCGTAACACAATCGATTTTTTGGTTTCTTTAGTACTGGCTTTTCTGATGCAAAGAACAGAACGATCGAGCGAAAGAAGAGAAGCAAAGAATGGAAGTGAAAAAGATAATTTCTTCTTGCGCGAAACACTTTGTTATGCGTCGAATTGTGAAATTCTCCCCTTAATTTGTTTACCATATATAAAGTCCTCTTAAACTTGTTCTAATAAATATCAGCTGACCTGGATATGTCACATATTTTAATGAGCAAGGAAACATTTAATGCGCAGACAGAAACGAGAGAAACACAAATTAGGGTTGCTTTGGTTTGCGTCCAGTCCTTATCAACGTAGAAAGGAGAATTTTTAAACTGATTACATAAAAAAACAGTATAAACATACTAGAATTAGCAAGAGTTGCCGTTGGTTGTCCTATCAGTGAAGCAAAAAGCTTTCTTTTATTATAGCTCATGTCACTCTCCCCCGGCTTCACATCCTGTTTCCAGAGTCACTTATGTCCAGAAATGCAGGCTAATGAGATTCAATGCTCTTTATGAATAAGCATCACAAAATGCCATTTTCATGTTACTTCATATTTGACAGAATTGTGTGTGTTTTGGTGACTTTATAGTAAAGGAGACGCTTTGTGATGTTTATCATTAAGAGCATGCATCTTATTAACCTGCATTTCTTGACATATCTGTCCAGAGTAGAAATTAGAAACTGAAAAAAAACGAAAGACAACTATAGCTTTGTTAAGAATCTGAAATGGATTAATAAATACTCATTACTTCTTGGTTTTCACCCAGGCGGCCCGGGTTCGATTTCCGGTATGGGAACACCTTTTTGAGTGAAAAAACCTTGCAGGTGCTTTTCTTAGCTTTTATCGCCGTGAGTACTGAAGCTAGTTAAGTTGAATCTATCAAAGTAAGATCTTTTCTTTTTCAACAACTCTTTTACGAGAACTTCTCAACAAATTACGATTCCGCTTCAGAAGAAAGTACACTAGCAATCGGTTGAAATTTCTTTCATACATTTATGTAATCAGGTTAGTAAAATAATTTTACATCATAATTTCACACACCTTCAAATATTCAGCAAGGCAGTACGTGGAGCAGATAATTCAACTAAAAATTTAGAAGCATTTTAGAATTCTTTTAACTAACACTGTCCTCACTCAGTCTCATCAGAATAAAACATCCGATCATGTAACTTGATGCGAAAAAAGATTGTTAATTCCAATACCGGGAGTCGATAGCGGGCCGTCTGGGTGAAAACCAGGATTCCTAACCGCTAGACCATATGGGACAACTTGAAAAGAAAAGAAGAGCAGCATATAGAGTACCTAATTGGTACTAAAGCAGACTGTACTGGAGGGTCAATTACCGAAAAAAAGCAGTGAAATATTGATTTCACAAATATTCTTCTTGGTTATTTTCCTCATACATTTTAGCTTTTGGAATGGGTTTATTCACAATAAAAAGTGCAAAGCACATGGGCCTGGCCCCTCACATAGAAATTCCGTATTAAAATAAAAACCTAGAGTATTACTTTAGATTCACACTGTCAAATATAATGTTCAAGAATGTCTCTGTACGTTAACAACTATAAAATTGACTAAACTAGAGAAGAACATGAAAAGAAGAGTCGGCAACATTACAAAGTGTAGATTCCCAGGCGGATGCAAAATCGGACTGCGACAAGCGAAAGTGATCTAAAGAAATTCTTTTCCGGATATCTGTTTTAATGTAACGAATAATAGCCTGGGAATCTTCATGACCATTATGAAAAGTGGCTTTATTTCGGAATTTCCAAATTCCATAAAGAGTTGTTTTAATCAGAAATCTGGCCAAGCGTGCACTCTTAGCGTCTGCGCGGGGCCATTGGAAAAAGAAGACGGAAATGCAGTTAGGGAGAAATGTCACACCAAGAAGAGTAGACAAAAAAGGCGAGAAGTGTGACCAAACGGCCTTCACGCGGGAGCAATTAAGGAAACAGTGGTCGATTGTTTCCTTTCGAGAGCACGACGCACAGCGATCGGAGTTAATGTAGCCCCAATTTTTCAATGCATCGCGAACCTTAACCGCGCGTAATACAATTAACCAAAGTAGATCATTTTTGAAATTCTCACAAAAGTCATCACGAACAAGTGACCAATGCCGATCCAGGTCAAAACCAATAGTTAAAAACGAGACCCAATATCGGTGAATAACGGGTGAGGATGACTTTTCCTTAAGTAGAGTGTAATAACATTTCTTTGAAGTAAAAACAAAATTGCGCCAGTCTTGGCAAGACAAGATCTTACGGAGACTGGTCAAAACAGAAAGGCAATTCGAATAAAAGGGTGTTAGAAGTTGAGCACTCGGAGAGGAGTTATCCCGAAGGAAACGCCACTCCGGTCGAATAGGAGATAGCTTAGCCCCGAAAAAATACTTAATGAGATAAAAAGACTTTGAATCGGCATTGGAGCAATTAGAAACTACGGATGCTAACTTTAAGGCATCTGCCTTGATCTTAAAGTTAATGATGCCTAGACCCCCCTTTAGGAAGGGCTGATGGCACGACTGTCGGCTGACGGTCTCCATTCGGCAACCCCATAGGAAAGGCCAAATCAAATTATTTACCTCCGAAATAACCCATTTAGGGACAGGAAGAATAGTAGCTAGATACAGGAGTTTGCTAATTCCTATTGTATTCACAATCAGGGACTTGCCCACCAGGGATAAAGAGCGGGATTTCCAAAAATTAAGATGATTTTCTAACTTCTTAAGCTTTGGCCGCCAATTGTCAGACTCTGCGTTCTGTCCGAAAACAACCCCTAGAATTTTCATTTTTGTTACCCATGTGAGGCCAAACGGCTGGTCAGCGCGAGAGCGCCACGCGCCCAGCCACATGGCCTCTGTTTTGGATACATTGAGTTTCGCTCCGGACCCCCTCTCGTACACGTTGATTACGCGAAAGAGGGCTGCAAGAGAATAAACAGATTTGACTAGACTAGTCGTGTCATCAGCATAAATACCTACTTTATATTGAGACCCGTTAGCACCAGGTAAGAGAAAGCCTTCAATTTGGGAGCATGAACGAATTTGACATGCAAGAGTTTCAACGCAAAGAATATATAGCATGGGGGAAAGGGAATCCCCCTGGCGAACGCCGCGAGACAAAGGGATCGGCTCTGTGAGCCATTCATTCACAATAACGCGCATATTAGCACCTTTATAAAACGTGTTAACCCAGTTACAAAAAGAGGGGCCAAAACCAAAACGAGTTAGCAAACTCTGTAGAAAAGAACGGTTTACGCGATCAAAGGCTTTCTCCTGATCAAGACTTACTAAAATACCAGTTTCCCCTGTGCGATCAAGGTAATCTAAAATATCCCTAAGAGTATGAAGATTCGATGAAATCTTCCGCCCAGGAACAGAGCATGTTTGGTCAGGATCAACAATGAATTCCAGGACTTTAGAAAGGCGAACAGAGATAGCCTTAGAGCAGATTTTATAATCAACATTGAGAAGGGAGATCGGTCTCCAATTTTTAAGAGATTTCCGATCCCCCTTTTTATAGATCACGCGAGTATTACTTGTTTTCATGGATTCACACATCTCACCAGCTTCAAAACAGGAGTTGAAAACAAGAACTAAATGAGGAGCTAATATATCCCAAAATTTACGATAAAATTCAACGGTTAAACCATCGGGCCCGGGAGATTTGTTCGTATTCATGTTCTTAACTGCAAAGGAAATTTCATCAATCGTCATTGTGCCCTCGCACAATGACGACTGATGAGGCGACAGCTGGCGAGAAAGTGAAGACAAAAGATCATCCTGGAAAACCATATCAACCGGTTCTTCCGAAAACAAGGAAGAATAGAAATCAACATGTGCCTGCTCAATTTCATCTTGAGACGAAACCTCAACGCCGGATGAATTATATATCGATGATATTTTGCTTCTCTGCGCATTAGAAGAGTGCAGCTGAAAAAAATAACGAGTTGGGCGCTCGCCCTCCTCAAGCCATTCCGCTCGACTGCGGACTAAAATTCCTTCGATTTCTTTAGTGTAGATGGCCTTTAAGCGGCATTCTATATCATGAATAGAATCAACAACGAAATTGTCACCGTTGACCAGGCGTTGACGAAGACTAATTAATTTATTCGTTAGAAAAACACGATCTCGACACAATTGCCGGCGCTTTTGGCGGGAAAACGAAATCGATTCTTCCTTGATAGAAACTTTTAAAAATTCCCACCAATCTTGAGGAGACGGAAATGAAGCAAAATACGAAACGTGACTTTGAATTAAATTACGAATAATATCACAGAAGTTTTTGTCATCAAGGAGCGAGTTATTTAATTTCCACACCCCTGGGCCGCGCTTAGCGGCATCAGGGATATCAAAAACAAAAGAAACAAAATCGTGATCAGAAAGCGGACAAGGTGAGATTTCACACTGGCAATCAGATGTAAACAACTCCTTTGAAACAAAGAACTTGTCTAAGCGACTAGCAATTGAATAATCATGGTTGAACCAGGTGAATTCGCGCGCGCTAGGGTGTAACTTACGCCACGCATCAACCAAAACAAAATCAGATTTTAGAGATTTACATTCACCACCGACTGAAACATTCCCGCCAAATTTATCAAGTGCATTTTCATAACAATTGAAATCGCCACCGATCACGAGAGCGGACGCAGGAACAAAGTATTCATGAAGGGATTCGTAAAAAAATTTTCGATCAGTACGATTGGTGGGAGCATAAATATTGACGAAGTTAAGATCTACACCGTCGATTCTAACCAGAATACTAATTATACGCCCATTAGAGTCCTTTTTCCAAGACACTACTTCATCGGAGCACTTGGGAGAAATTAAAACGGCAACACCTCCCTGTTTGCCAATTGAGGGGGACCAATAACTACGGCCCAGCCATCTACGGGAAAGAACTTTGATATTTGCCTCAGAACTAACTAAAGTTTCCTGAACGAAACAAATATCACATGCAGATTTCTCAATGAGATCAAAGAGGAGGTTATTATTAAGGGGACTCCCCAAACCCCTCGCATTAATAGTCAAAACCTTGAAATTGTCTTGGAAAAAGGACTCGAAAACAGGTAAGAAAAGTAAAACTATCTACTTCCTGCCTTTTTCTTCTTCTCCCGCCTCTCCTTGGGGGAGCGTCGGCCTGGGCTTGAGCCTTGCGTTTTAGGTCTACCGTAGTCTCCATGGGCGTAGAAGAGGCAGCGGGAGTCTGCGGCTTTGTAGTCTTGCGGAGGGCGGCTGCTACTAGAGCTGCAGGAGCCACAGCGAAGGTACGGCGGGTAAGTCTAGGAACACGGACGGGAACCCGGCTTTTACTAGCTGAAGAATGAAGCGCAATTGGAGGATCAGTTGGCTGACTTAGGTCATCAATTACTACGACTGGGGGCTTTATGAAGCCCTGAGAATCTAATACCCCATCAGGCTGATGGTCGGCCGGGGAGGCCTGGTTCTCGGCAGTCTGATTTGGTTGGGCATCAGGCAGAGATTCTGTAGGCAGTACAGCAGCTAATACATCGGTGCCAGACGGCCCAACAGCTGTCGACTCAGCGGTCGATGGTTCAGTGGCAGCTGGCTCATTTTCAGATGGCTCAAAGATGGGCGGATCAGCGGGCAACGTACTCACGGGCAAAGCCGCAGCAAGGGGTTGCGCCTCGGCCTCTCTAAAATCATCATCATCTTCATCCTCATCAGAGAGGTCCGAATCATCGGCCCATTTAAATGAGTCTCCCGAGCGGGTCTTAAAGGAGGCCTCACTATCTTCCCCATCGGAACGATCCACATTAACAGGGGCTGACTCATCTGTTGTGGTACCCCTGATTAATGTCGAAACCCAAGAATAACCGCATTCACGGCTAGTATGGCCAGCTTCCTTGCAAAAATGGCATAAAGGTGGCGCCGGACACGAACCAGCCTCATATCCAATGTTTTCGCAATTAAAACAAACCTTCAGGTTGCAATCATAACTAAAATGACCAGCGAGGTTACAGCGCCGACAGGTTGGTACTTGGCCGTCATGCTTCAAAAAAATCTGGTATTTACCAAACCGGATAAAACTTGGGACAGGCTTTGTTACCCTCACGCGGTAATGACGTAGGCCATTGTAGACTCCTGGCATAAAATCGAATTTGCCCCGGCGATAATGCACAACCTCACAAAAGGGCGCAAGCCGCCTAATAATAGCTAAATCGCTCAGTTCAAATGGAGCGTCATATATTGTCAAAAAGGTCATAGGGCGATCAATGTCTTGCGTCGCGTAGCTGTACTCTCCAACGGTGAAAGCGTTTAAACGAAGAAATTTTTCCTTAACATCCACTGACTTGAAAGTAATTACAACCTCACTGTTCATCTTTCGTTGCATGCACTGAATATCCGAGGCGTCAATATGTGCCATACTCAAGGCTTCAAAGACAGATCTCGCCGATGTGGAACGTGATGGCGTAAATAAAGCACTTCTGGGGCGTTTCGGCATATCATTAGCCGCGGAATGAGTAGGACGCCGCCAGGTTGGTTTATCAGAAGAATCACGACCAGCCGTTCTGGCCGCTCTCGAGGCATAGGAATCTGCATTTACATACGATCGGGTTTCATTCGGGCCATCAGCAGATTGTGAAGCCCCATTATCATCAGTGGAAGTCGTGTTTACATCATTAACACTCTCAAGACTCTCTCCAGGGACATTATCCACAGCACCATCAGTACCCTCCGGGACAGTTTTGGCGCCAACAGAACTTTCCATATTCAAATTCGTAACGGCTTCACTTTCAACAGAACTTTCCATCATCCAAACTTCGAAATTAAACGGCTAGGACGAAGCGATTCCACTTATAATCTCGAAGCAAAAAGTGGCCAAAAGGCCTGTTACAATCTGACAAAACCAGGAAACAAGAAAACAAACCTCAAAGGCGCTAACGATCCAAAATCACGGAGCTCTTGAAAACACGCCTACTCACAGCTCCAAACCGCCCTTGTATCCACTGATCTCAGTTACCTTCCCTCTCTTTGCTATCTATGTTCACTGACATTTTCGCTGTCTTTTCTTTTCCTCTTTGTGGAATCCCATATGGTCTAGCGGTTAGGATTCCTGGTTTTCACCCAGGCGGCCCGGGTTCGACTCCCGGTATGGGAATACACTTTCTAAGTGTACAAACTTTGCAGGTGTTCTTCTAAGTTGTTATCAAGCACTGAGGCGAATAGATCAAAACGAGATCTTCTTTTCAATAAATCTACCACGAGAACTTTTTTTAATTACTGCGTTGCGGTTCCGCTTCAGAAGAAAGTACAGTACTGAGGTTAGTAAAATAATTTTGGATTTCCATTTCACCCAACTTTAACTATTAGCCTAGTCAGCACTTTGAGAACAGAATTCAACACAAAATTCGAAATATTTCAGATATCTTTTAAGTACCACTGTCTTTGCTTCGTCTCAGAATAAAATATATCATCAGATCACCTGATGCAAAATTAACAATGCTGATTCCCACACCGGGAGTCGAACCCGGGCCGCCTCGTGGTGAAAACCAGGAATCCTAACCGCAACACGGGACACGCCGAAAGAAATAACAACAATCAGAGTACTTTAAAGTGGCCTTCACACGGCAAACTAAAGTTGGCAAACTCGTGTTGGCAAACTCAAGTTGACGTGTGTGAACGGCACAAAAACAGTCGGCAAACAAGTTGGCAAACTGTTGGCGACAAATAGAACTTGCCTCTATTCTCGCCAACTTTTTCGCCAGCTTTTTCGTGTTGGTAAACTCGTATCTGACGTGTGAACGGTTGGCCAACATGTGTCGGTAATTTTCAACCAATCAAAACGAGCTCTATTCACGTGATTTATTTGCTTGACACTTCACAAAATGGGGGACGCGAGTCAACACTTTTTAAATTTAATATCAAAGCGGTTCACAATTGTCCGGCTGTTCGGGACGTTTCATCTATAGCCTACAAAGATACTAAAATCAAACAAAACAAAACGGAGGAGCGCGCGGACAAACTTGGTTTCGTCCAAACCTTTCTAATTCTCCACTACTTTCTGGATCTTCTCTTCTTATCCTCTGTTTCACTGTTGTACGTGATTGAAACTGCACTAAAAAGCGACCATGTTGGAAATTGCCGTGTTTGTTATTTGCCACGAGTTTGACGTGTGAAGGAACGAGTTTGCCAACTTTTTTGAAGTTTTCCAACACGAGTTTGCCAACTTGAGTTTGCCGTGTGAAGGCCGCTTAAGGGCCCATTAAAGTATGTCGTTGCTAAGTTACACGGTTGCTACCAAGATGCAAATTCACTTCCGGTCAGCCAAAAAATTTTCGCGCGCTTTTTCGGCGCCGGCCCGTCGCCGATTCAAGTCGCTGTTTAACTTTTTTACTTCGCTGCAACAAACACAAAAAGCACTTTTTGCTTACATTTTGTTTTTATTAATGTTCTTCTTTACGGTTGGAACAAGTGAGTGGTGCCTTTATTTTTTAAACTTAGTTGTTTTGCTTGAAAACTTCATCCACGTATGGACGTATTAACAGAAAGCCGCAGCGATGGCTGCATGTTGATGGAGACATTTCGAAAAGGCGACAGCACACGATTTCCAGTGTCAGGTTAGGAATCGAAATCTTAAAGATGCGGAGACACAAACTAAAATTAGTATTACGCTATAACCACCTGCAAACTCTGTGTCCGCGGCCTTTTTGACCGCTCCGAATATCCCTGGAGTCTTTTGCGATAAAACTGTGCGACCTTGTGAACCTGTGTCCATGAACCGTCCTTCTGAACGTGAGAAACTCCACTGTTTAGATATAATACAAATAAACGAAGCTATCGAGGCCACTAAATTGCAACCACTCGCCAAAGACAGCATGGACCAGCAGAGGTCAGCAGACGGTGAGCAAGGAGGCTTGTAAATTATTTTTGAAAGCAACTCTATTTCAAGAATTTCATTTTTACATCAAAAGTGCTAACCACTCGGCCGGATAGAAAACTTGACTAATAAAGGTGAGCTCGAAACTTGTGAAAGACAACTTCTCCTAATACAACATCAACCTCGCTTGAGAATCTACTTAACAGTAAACTTACTTAAAGTAATCTACAACACTGTGACTGTGAAAAAGAAACTGAATTCGAATTTTGTTCGGTGAAAAAAAACACAGTTGAAGAGTTCGAGTTCGAGTGTAGTCGATGTGGGAAAAAAGTCAACTTGAAGAGTAACATTCCTGTCTTTAAAGCCACAACTCGCCCAAGATCTGCAGGTCGTAATTTCGTTGCTCTTTCATTCCTTGTCAATGGGCAATATTTCAAAGATTACCGCAACATTCTCGGGGCTCTCGGTCTGGATCACGTCATGCAGTTTCACTCTGTGGATCCATATTGTTGAATGGATTGCACCGTTCGTAAAAAGGATCGCCGACTGGAGCGTGCAAAAAGCAAGAACTGAAGCAGTTCGATGTGGAGAGAAAATCCAGTTCGACGGCTTTTATCTGACTCGCGGCCACTATAGCTCCGGCGCTACCTTCCACGATGCGAAGACTGGCAAAATTATCGCGTACTCACAGTTGTACTCACACCGACCAGGCACCGACCAACGAATGTAAGTTGCCTTAGCAGCCTGGCCAACAATGCTTAGGTACCAGGGCGCTGAAAATTCCGTCATTAATTGTAATTGCTGGATTTTAAAACAATTCGAAAGAACATCATATTTTCTCGGAATTCAAGCATGGGTTTTGCGAAAAAATGGAAAACAAAAAAAATATGCGCAAAAGAGTGGTCAAAGAGGCACATTTTCCTTTCTCATTTCTTTATTTTTAATCATAAACCAAAACGCATGCTTAAATTTCTTCGGAACGGCTTTTGAATTGTTATTGTACAAATAGTACAGAAAAAAGGTTTAAGCAATTCAGGTAAAATGCATTTTTCTGCTTCTGGTCACGTGACATTGGGCGTGGTACGATGACGTCATGAACTGGACTATATTTGCCCCCTATGAGTATTGTCCAAATTTGGTCCAATTGAAGCATACATGTACAGAGTTATAGCCAATTGATTTTTCCCTAGCAATGGCATCAAAAGATACTTTAATGGGCCCTTAATTTGCACCAAAGCACTTCGTGCTGAAGGGTCTATTATTTTCCAAAAATTATATGATGAAATGTGCATAAATATTTTGATTTGTTATTTTCGTCACACTTGTATCCACTGATCTCAGTTACTTTTTCTATCTTTGCTGTTCTTGTTTAGTGACTTGTTTTTTCTCCTCTATCGTTGTGGAATCCCATATGGTCTAGCGGTTAGGATGCCTGGTTTTCACCCAGGTGGCCCGGGTCCGACTCCCGGTATGGGAACACTTTTTTGAGTGTACAAGCTTTACAGGTGCTTTTCTTAGGTTTTTTTTATATTAACCACTGATGTTTGTTAAGTTGAATCTACTAAAGGGATTGATTCGTATCTTCTTTGTCGATAACTGTACTACGAGAAAGAGTTCCGCTTCAGAAGAAAGTTCAGTATTAATCGACTGAAAATGTTCTCAACCATTTGTGGTACGGTTAGTAAGATAACTTTGGATCTCTATTTCACCCACCTTGAAATATTTACCTGTGAATACTTAGAGCACAGAATTCAACTAAAAATTTCGAAACATTTCAGATTTCCTTCTAGAGCATACAATTAGGCTAAGCAAATAAGTATTTCATTTTTCTCATAAGCATCTTTGTTAATTAACACTGTATTTTTAACGCTCTGATTGGCTTGTCATTTAGGGTGTGTCTGGTGTGGAAGAGCCTGAACAATAGACCCTTTGCATAAATGGCGCCTAAATTTGAATAACAATACTTGGTACATCCTTAGCCTCACATTCATGTGAAATTTCCTTTGTCTTGAAATATGAATGTGAGGCTAAGGATGTACCAAGTATTGTTATTCAAATTTAGGCGCCATTTATGCAAAGGATCTATACGGTACGCGAACAAGCTCTATTTTTTTCGTGATCTTTCCCTCGCCCTCACCTCGCCCTCGCCCTCGCCTTGCTTTCGCCTCTGTTCTCCAAATATACTCAAAAAATTACGCCTAAACTGCATTGGATAAAAAAAGCAAAAAAATATTTCAATTGTACAACAACTGAAGCTGTTTTCAAAATTAATTAAAATTAAACAGTGCGATATTTGTGGAAACGATGGGATTTGAACCAATGACCTCCTGTTCATGAGACGGGCGCTCTAACCTGAGCTACGACGCCTCACATTAGATAACAAAGTGCTTTGTTGTTCATTTATTTTTTTTTTTTTATTTATTTTTAAAAAAATATATAAGAGCCAGTAGGTAAGTTACATGCCGACTTTCTTACTAATTTCTCGCAGTACCAAGACACCTCAATATAATATGGCTTTTTGCCCGTTGATTTTCTTTTTAACCTGCGAGTAAACTTGATTGATTTTCGATCGAGCTACTGTAAAACAATTCCGTTGGAGTACCTCATAAAATATGTTTAAATTCTCCTTTGCAGAGAGACTTCATGGAAATGAGAAATAATCATCTGGTAGCTAGGCAACAGAATTGTGTTTTCTACGTAACAGCATTTACCCGGGGAGACTCCCATATAAAAAGGACGGTGTCGCTTTTCGTACATTTTAGGAATTAAACACGTGTTTTTGGTTCCACTTATTAGGATGTTCAGCTACAGAAGGTTTACAGCGGAAGCTCTTGCTGTACCTTTTAGGGTACTGAGCTGAAAAAATAAGACGAGATAATGTGCTGTTTTAGAATTTGTACCTCTTAGGGGTCTGTCGCCGACCACCTGGGCTCTGACTGGGCTTTTCAAAGGCGGGATGCAAAAACTAACGGGAGGTCGAATCGATTCTAAAAGTTAAATTACACAGGAAATGGTTGAATCCTAGGGTTTTATGGTAGATGGAGACTCCGGGTCATGGGCTCCTGATACTGACGGGACGAGGAAAACTCTGTTAAAAAAAAATTGTACTGACAGCTACAATACAATACAGGACAGGTGTCCGGCCTGTTAGTCTAGTGGCATGATTCTCGCTTAGGGTGGGAGTGGACCCGGGTTCGACTCCTGCACTGGTCCGAATTGCCTTTTTTATGTAAAAGTTAAAGTGTCTATACCGCCAACAGGGTTTTTATAGTTATGGTAACTCTATACTGTGTAAAAAGGTATTCTAAGAAAAAAAATTGGATTCTGAGATTTTAACGCCCTAAGATATCGCCTTAAAGTTCCCGCTTCAGCCACGCCCAATGAAGTTGACCGTGAGTCAGTGCAGAAAAGAGTCTGGGTTTCTGAATGGGTCGTGACGTCAAGTCAGGAATCACGAGATCCTTCTAGTTTAGGTAATTGTTGTTTCAGTAGTGGTGAGGAGTTTTTCTCGCCAAAAAACAAACAAATTGAAGTCTGCGAAGCAATGCGGTCGTCAAGCAAGCAAAATAAAAGCATAAAGCTTCGAGATATTCCTGAAGTGACGTCATTCGTCACCAATCTAACATTACGCGGTCATCTTCATTGGGCGTGGCCAAGGCGGGAAATTTAAAGCTTGATTTTATGGCTAAAAGCATCGGAATTCACTTTTTTGGCTTTGAAGACATTTTTAGATGTTATAGAGATGATGAAAACCTAAAATAACTTTTTGGCGGTATAGACACTTTAAAATAATCATAATAATAATTTTTCTATTGTGGTAGCCTACTTCATCAAAGATGTTCTTCGTTGGGGTCCTGCAACCTTTCGATCATGATCAGTTCTCTGATGAGTTAACACATGGTGCAACAACATTTACATAAATCTCAGCTTCGACAAACAAAGTATTTTTCAAGTTATAGGTATAAACGAGATATTTTCCCTCACTCCTTCGCTTCCTGCAAAACTTCTGTTAGACTTTTCGTGAATCCGCTGATCAATTGTAATTGAGGTATCCAATCTTTTGAAGTTAATTTTGGTCACAGCCTAAGACCAACCCAAGCGGCTTTAATACGTGCAGTTTCAACCTCCAAGAAATATAGACCCAACGCGCGTGATAACATTATCCGACGGAGAACTGGATACTACATCTAAAAATGATTTGAGAGGAATTCCTTGAGACTTCAGAAGTCACAAGAATAAGCCGTCTCCCGAATCTACAGAGTGTGTCTGTTTTAATTTTTTTTCTCAGTTATCAGTTCATTATTTTTTTTTCTAATAAGTATTGTTAACAAATTAGAAATGCCCACAGGTAGCTTATTATAATCTAAGTGGATCATGTCTTAACTAAAGGGAGTAGGTAGAAAAGTTCACAGAAATCACGAAGTTACATGAACTAATTAACATGATTAAATTATGAAATTAAGTCTGCGAGTTAATTAGTATCATATTAGAGGAAAGCGCTATTAGATATCTTATTTTTACCAAGAAAACTGAAAAATTCTAAATCTACAAGAATACAATTAGGACTTCACTTATTATTCTGAAAATACAATAGAAGTTCAAAACAACTTGACCTTTTGAATGATCTTTCGTACATCAAAATAAAAGTCTTCCGAAGTTAGAATATCGAAAAGTACTCTTTTAACTTTTCGTCAGTTGAAGTCACATTTTGAAACATTCCTTAGTGTAAGAGGTATCTCGTTCCAAATTGTTGTTCCACCTCTAGAAAATTAGTTCAGTTGAAAAGAGAGTCTAAATTAGCCAGGTGATGACGTCATATACTCATCTAAATTTTGACCAAATATGATGAAACAAGATTTCTCAGCCAGTCTTTATCAGAAATTTTTGATTCCTTGCACAAAGATTCTACAAAATGTGCTCCACAATACGAGCTTAAAAGTTTTGTTACCATGGCAACATACTGGGTTCCAGACCTCCCCAATATTAAAAGCTTTTCTGGCCACCTTTGGCATTCCATTTTGATATTCGCTAATGATGTCCCATATGGATGATTCAATAAGCATATAAATATGTAAGCTCCAGTTTGTGGCTTCGTTTAACAGTTTTCTAGCTGCAAATCACTAATAAGTTGAACTCAAGTGGGTGAGGCTGGAAAAGAGGGAGTTGCCATGGTAACAAGAGTGTTTATACTCGTAGGTGTTTTTCCTGTAGAACTATTAGCTTGCCAAGTTTCAATGGTCTGCGTTGCAAAATAGTCAAGATAGCTTTATCTATATACTTGGTATGATATTAGGTTGAGTGTATAACTGTTACGAAAAATTATTGCGTGACTTGGAAGGTTCGCTTATAGGCTAATTTGGTCTAGAAGTTTCGTGCATATTTAACAAGTTTGTGTCACGGTGACTGAGCAAATTTTTTTAGTCGTTTACGCCTGCTGCTGTAAATAGTTTAATATCGTAATGTTACTTTATTTAGTAGAGCCGGAAAGTTCTAGAATCTTATGCTGTAAAGTATATAAGCTGATCGGTGTAGTTTTTAGATGAGTGTAAAGTGTCGACAGTGGTCGTGTTTGTTAAAGTGTAACAGAGAGGTTACGTGGATATCTGGCAATAGGCTGTGTTCATACAAGAGTGACGGAAGTCGCAGAATAATTTGTAAGCCCAGCGTGTGCTTGTTGTGAAGTTTTGTGCGGAATTACTGCGTTCACCTGGAGTAAATAACCTTGTTGTTGTTTCCGACAACCCTGCGTTCTGTTTAGTCTGCAAACTACCTGCCACTTTAAACAAATGACGTAATCAGTAATCACATTTGCATATTTTACCCATTTTTCAAACCTAAATATCGGGGCCGCGTTGTTCAAAGCCCGATTAACCTAACCCAGGGTTAGCGAGAATTTTGATTTCAGTTTTGTAACTTTTTGGTGAGGTTTTCTGTTTATATTGTTTGCCTTATAATTTTAAGCTGCAGTAATCTCAAACTACATCAAAGGTTAGAGGCGAAAAACATTTTTTGCTTCAGTCAACGTTTGATCCGGGGTTAACGTTAACCGGCTTTCGAACAAATAGGCTCAGATTATTGAACTGTTGACCGAGAAACCTGGGTACGAGGTTGTGTTATCTATCAAAGCGCTCATTTTCTTCTTTAAAGAGTTTGAAAATATTTTAAATAAGTAATAAAGCAATTATTGAATTCGGCTTTCGTAGTATATGAAGAATTCTGCAGATCTCGGAGGGTGTAATTCAGCTCGGCCCTCGGCCTCGCAATCGGTGGATAACACACTCCTTGATCTGCAGAATTCTTCATATCCTACTCAGCCCCATTCAATAATTGCCAGTCAATAGTAGTACTAGTTTGTTGTTGTTCAGTTGTTTCTAGTTCTCATGGCATTAATTTGCTTTCATTTTTGCTTCATTTGTTTTAACAGTGTCTTGTAAAATGTTCTAGCTTATTAATTTCTTATTGATTTTGTACTCTTTCCTCGGGGTCTCGTGTTTCCGCATCTGATCAGGATTGTTTGGGCACATATTAACTGTGCGTTTTAGTGGTTTTCGTATCTAGCGTGCAGACGGAATACAGATGACTGATAACGCATCGTCGATAAACTATTCGCTTTCAGTGTCTCCTGTTAAGTGCTGAGTCAGAATTGTTTTATTACCGAGACGCAGGAAATTCCCTTAATCAGAAGAGTTAAACTGGTGACTACAACAAAACACACAACAGGCGTTGCAACACCAGCTGAGTCAAGGGAATAGGAAATTATGAATGTCTAAACAGTTTGCCATACGTCTGGCCTGTTGGTCTAGTGGCATGATTCTCGCTTTGGGTGCGAGAGGTCCCGGGTTCGACTCCCGGACAGGCCCAATTTTTTTCAGATAAGTTTACACATGGAGCAACAACATTTACATAGACCTCAACGTAAAGAAGCATGCATAATCCTCCACCCTACTGCTATCTGGATTTGTTCTCGGTCGTCCCGAGTTCAACTCCTCGACCGCGTTGTGTAAATAGCTAACTGGTCAGCCTCCCACCAGTTGGGATTCTTAATAGTTTATGTTTTATTTACAATATTTGGTTATTCATTTACAGTGTCCCTAATTAGCACAACAGTGCTAAATACATCAGACACTTAAATAAAGTTATTATTATTTTTATTATTATTATTATTATTATTATTATTATTATTATTATTATTATTGTTATTATTCCAAATTGTATGAAGTTACTAAAGAATAAAAATTTAAAGGAGCTCAGTCACGGCAATACTTTCATATTTTTCATTTGCTTTGTTTTTGTTCCTGACATGCCTCAAGTTTTTCAAAGAGCTGGCTACAGTTGGTTAGCAAGTTATAGTGTCATAGGAAAAAAGTGTTTCCGGCCGGGTTCGAATCGGCGACCTTCCGCGTGTAAAGCGGACGTGATAACCACTACACTACGGAAACCAGTTACAAAATACCAGTGGTGTACTGATCGGGCACTGGTAGATTTAGCCTGTGTACAGTCGCCCCTGGAAGGGGCGGCTGTACACAGGCTATGGTAGATTTTGTTTTGATCAGGAAGACACAAAAAATAAGTCTAGGAAGTAAATCAAGCAGTTAAACATTGCTCAATATCGAAGTTTTTCAAACATAACGCTATCCTTGTCTCACTTTACCAAATGGCAAAAGAATTAACTGTGAACCGTCAAATAAGCAAGCCAATATTAGCCGTCAAATGTAGAGGCGATCCTTTTAATATATCACAAAAACATACATTTATGTTCAAGTCCTTTAACTTAAGATTTACACGTGCCATTTTAGTGATGTCTTTCTCCATTGTGCTGACAAATAATGATAACGATAACAATAACGATCACGATCACACTAATAACGGTTTATTCACATCACTTCTGCGCAGTGCCTGTTTGTTTTAGAAGGCCTACTTACATGCAATACAACGAAAAATGAAATAAATATATTGTTATCACCTTCGCCTCGATGAAGAATCTTCTTGAAAAAAGTTATAATGTCGCTGGCGAAACTGTAATAAAAGCATATTTAAAATGTCCCTGTGACAAAAAAATAAGTTATTTTTTTTTGTTTGGATTTCAAAACTATGTTAACTAAACACTAAGTGACCCAAGTTTTAATCCTTGATTTAAAAAAGGCACCTGTTTATTTTAACTGGAACTTTCCTATTTAATGATCCGCATTACTAAATTAAAGGTCTTGAGAGAGCTGGATCGAGGAGAAAATGACGTCAAAGGTTCCCTAGTTTAAGAATGCAATGCGTGTGTACGCTGCAGAATTAATATGCAGCACGGGAGTTTTGGGCTTTCACACTTTTAAACTCGCACTTTGCATACATAATAAGCTGCGTTCACACGCTGAAATTTTAAGCTGGTGAGCCTTTGACGTCACTTTTACCGGATCCAACCCTCTGAGGTCAAATCGGTCAGGTTTGAACGTGAGTAATGACGGATCGTGAAATCCAAAACTTACACTCAAAGTAAACGGCCTTTGGATAAAAATGAAAGGTCGGAATTTTGCCAGTCAAGTGTTAAGCAGACACACTTTCAGAATCTCAAGAAAAAAAGGAAGTGATTTTTTTGATCACAGGGGCACTTTAAGTGCTTATTGTTCCATGTTTGCCTCTCATTGTTCAGTTACATAAAAGCTTTTTGAGCATGAGCACACGAGCATCGAGGGGCACATCCGAAATAAACAACACGAAGATGCACTTGGTAGCGGTAACATATTCTCCCGCGCTTGTCAACGGTTGCATGCTTTCCCGCCCTCGGTATTGCTGGTTTTCAGTGTCACGCCATACAGAATAGATCAAAACAGAAATCAAAACCGTTCAATAGATAAAATCCAGAATCTGAAAAAAGAAAGGAGGGAAATATGCAAAGACCCTCGCCAAGTTTCGGGTCACAGCAATTTTTCCTATGCAACATATGCAGAGAAACGTTTTACCCAAATTTATATAGATTTGTATGGAGACGCCATGCTGGTGACCATCTGGATGGGCACAACATGGCGACTGGAAACCAAGAGAAACATCTGTCACTGAGCTTTTTTTGTTACCTATTCGTGAATTTATTTCTCGAGGAACTCAAAAGCATTAAAATAATACTTTTTCCAATACAAGAACTGTTCAGATACCCAAATTTCCGAAATAAGTCAGTTACATTTTTAACCAATATAGAAGCTCTCTCGCCTGTCATGTAAATGCCACGTCACGCAAAAGCTTAGAAATTCAAGCGTAATCTATCACAAAACCAAGAACCCATTTGGTACGGAAATTGGGTCTTTCTGCAGGTACCGGAAAGCTTTGTATTCCTGTTAACTAGGGATTAGTCTTTATTTGGAGTTGTTTTGTTTCCTGTTTTTGATTTCTTATATTTTACGTAAGCTTACGTAATCTGTTCTCCGGTACTCACAGAAGGAACCCAAAAATTTGTATAAATAGTAGTTTGGAGCTGGTCTTATAAAAATCATGGAAGTGAAATCTCAGGAGGATCAAACGTTTTGTAAAAACTGGCAATTGACTACTTTTTTTCCCTCGCCTGGCACCTTTTTCAGTATTGACTACTTTTTGCCGCGCTTGGCGCCGGTTGCATGTTATCGTCCGCTCAGTATTGTCTATTGGCACCGGTCCGCACTCAGTATTGATAACTTGACTTTGCCGGGATCAGTATTGACCTTTATCTTTTTCCCGGGCTTGGCGCCAGTTGCATGTTTTCCCTCACCCAGTATTGTCCACAGGTTTTCCCGCGTTAGGCGGAAATTTTCGGAAACTGGTCGGAAATCTTCGGAAAATCATCAAAAACGCCCTTACCAGTACGTTTATATAATAAAAAGAACATTACACGTTAGCTCGAAGATATGAATTTTATGTTCGAGTGACAAGAACAATATCTCAGGCACTCGATCGCTTCGCTCACTCGTGAGATATTGTTCTTGCCACTCGAACATAAAATTCATATCTTCTCACCACCGTGTAATATCCTCTATA
>JAHPZR010055911.1:60000-70000 GCA_019787425.1 Platygyra sinensis | reverse complement strand
CGCTGCACTATGCAAATGAACTACTCGTACGTTCAGACTTGCCTTTCAAAAACTTTTGCAAACTCGCCAAACGAGCAGAAACAATAAGAAACTATCAAAAACAGGTTTTGGTTATGATTAAGCATCGTTTGGCAAACTCACAAATTAACTCGATACCGGAGTAAAAAGTTTTCTTACAGAACTTTTCTCTACAAAACAAACACAAAAGTTTACGCGTATAACTAGCCGGCGAGCAGATTTTATTCATTCACAGCGCGAAATTAAAGAAATTCTCCACCCTGAAAAACACACCTTTTTCATTAAATCAGAGCATAAAAGTCCATAGAAGAGTCCTGGTTCTTCTCTGCCTTATTCCCTGCCCTGCATCGCTGTGAAAAATTGGCAAGAGAATCTCGCAAATCTCACCATTTCATCACACAACGTGACAACATCCAGGCGAGAGCCCAAGACACCTGCGTGGATCAGCGCGGATATATATATATATGACGTCAGGATGGCGCAATTTGTTCTAAAAATAGAAAAATTGTCCCATATCATGGGTCCGCGCCCATCCCAGGACTTACGGTCTCCGTCCCTGATTATGGCTCCTGAAATCATAAAAATTTTTAGAGTTTGCATGATTTTGGGGGACGCTGTCTCAAAATTAGAGACGTTCGTATGGATTCTGAACCATACTTCAAGGTTCATAGCTTGGTGTCTGTGCACTCTAAAAGCATCATACTTGGTCAAATGACCAGTCTCAACATGATCTTTCATGTGGTGGTGTCAGTTAAGCGATTTGCTAAAATTTGAAACTCGCCCCAGTTCCCTGCTGAATTTCGGAAATTTGAAAAACCGCAAAAAAACCATCTTTCCGCTTTGTTGGACAGAACGGCCTGGACAGGTGAGAAAGAACCATTAAAAGATTTAGAAAATGCAAAAACAGTGAATTCGAAAAATTTCGTCGCAGTGGCACTTTAATAATGATATTTTCAAATGTGTTATCGTTTATCATGCTACGAGGCTAAATTCCCAGATAGAGACTGACTGAAAAGGTTATTCAGAAGGAATATTTCAACAGACTTCCTTTTAATGTTCGGTAAATTGTTTTATTTAACCAAAATCGTGCACAGAGTTGTTGTTTCTTCAAAGAATATCCTCGAAATATCCAAAATACTGAAAGTAAGAGAAAGAGTTCTAACTTGTTGTTTACAAGGTATTCGAAGTGGAACTACAGACTTCATAAAGTTTTTCACTCGCTCAATTCTTGACCGGGTTGTTCAAAGCCCGATTTGTTCAAAGCCCGATTTCAGTTTTGTACTTGAACTTTTTGGTGGTGTTCTGCTTATATTAATTACCCTTTAGTTTTAAGCTGTAATAATCTCAAACTACCCCCAAATGTTAGTGATAAAAACATTTTTAAACGAGAATAAATAATGCTGAAGTTAACTTTTAATCCTGGGTTAACGTTAACCGACTTTCGAACAAACCGGCCCAGGACTAAATCCTATTAAAATATAAGCTTTCTCGCTTCCAAGGATTCCATATCTGATCACACAACATGAAAAGTTTGATCAAGAGACTATCAGGAGAGAGAACATATCCCCGTGCCCTATGATAATCTTTTTCAATCTATTTTAAGCTTCGCGTCACGCTGCCAAAGTTATTTTTAGGCTCGGTCCCATGATCACGCAAGCAATGGCCAACGGTTATCAGGTCGTGTCCATCTGAATAAGAAATTGAAAATTTAGCGGGTTAAGAGAAAAAAAAAATGTTTGTTTTAAACTGCCGCACTGTTAGCATTGAAAATCATTTTCAGAGCTGGGCAGGAAAATTATACGAGGTTCTCCATATAATAATATAATAATCGCGTCATTTCCCTGCATGACTAATGAATGATTAACATAAAGTGCCAAGACTTGAATTTCTAACCTGTTTTAAAGTCGTTTCTCGGAAAGTGCCGAACGGATTGAAGCGAAAAGTGTCTCTTTCGAAAGGCATATTTGTTTCGCGTTTGTTAGAACTTTCGCTCCAAAAATACGGGTGCAAATGTTTGTATATTTAATTTCGGAAGTGCATGTGTAATATTTACCGGACTTACTGCAACGTTTGGATCAAGAGAGGTATCTTTGAAGAGCACTGTTTCCAAAGCGCCACGCAGGAATATTATCTTTGATGTGTTTAACCTAAGTTTTCTTCGAAAATAAGTCTTGTCATCTCTCTGCATGACTAATTCTGACTTGAGACGCGCCATTCCGTGGCTGCTGACAAGAATTGCATTCTTAACACGCTCTCAAGTCGTTTCTCGAAAAGTACTGAGCGGCCTAAAGCGAGAAAAATATCTCTTTTGAAAGCTCTTTCAAAGCGCCAGAAAGTTAGAATTATTCTTCCTCTGTAACTTTCTGGCGCTTTGAAAGAGCTTTCAAAAGAGATATTTTTCTCGCTTTAGGCCGCTCAGTACTTTTCGAGAAACGACTTGAGAGCGTGTTAAGAATGCAATTCTTGTCAGCAGCCACGGAATGGCGCGTCTCAAGTCAGAATTAGTCATGCAGAGAGATGACAAGACTTATTTTCGAAGAAAACTTAGGTTAAACACATCAAAGATAATATTCCTGCGTGGCGCTTTGGAAACAGTGCTCTTCAAAGATACCTCTCTTGATCCAAACGTTGCAGTAAGTCCGGTAAATATTACACATGCACTTCCGAAATTAAATATACAAACATTTGCACCCGTATTTTTGGAGCGAAAGTTCTAACAAACGCGAAACAAATATGCCTTTCGAAAGAGACACTTTTCGCTTCAATCCGTTCGGCACTTTCCGAGAAACGACTTTAAAACAGGTTAGAAATTCAAGTCTTGGCACTTTATGTTAATCATTCATTAGTCATGCAGGGAAATGACGCGATTATTATATTATTATATGGAGAACCTCGTATAATTTTCCTGCCCAGCTCTGAAAATGATTTTCAATGCTAACAGTGCGGCAGTTTAAAACAAACATTTTTTTTTTCTCTTAACCCGCTAAATTTTCAATTTCTTATTCAGATGGACACGACCTGATAACCGTTGGCCATTGCTTGCGTGATCATGGGACCGAGCCTAAAAATAACTTTGGCAGCGTGACGCGAAGCTTAAAATAGATTGAAAAAGATTATCATAGGGCACGGGGATATGTTCTCTCTCCTGATAGTCTCTTGATCAAACTTTTCATGTTGTGTGATCAGATATGGAATCCTTGGAAGCGAGAAAGCTTATATTTTAATAGGATTTAGTCCTGGGCCGGTTTGTTCGAAAGTCGGTTAACGTTAACCCAGGATTAAAAGTTAACTTCAGCATTATTTATTCTCGTTTAAAAATGTTTTTTATCACTAACATTTGGGGGTAGTTTGAGATTATTACAGCTTAAAACTAAAGGGTAATTAATATAAGCAGAACACCACCAAAAAGTTCAAGTACAAAACTGAAATCGGGCTTTGAACAAATCGGGCTTTGAACAACCCGGTCAAGAATTGAGCGAGTGAAAAACTTTATGAAGTCTGTAGTTCCACTTCGAATACCTTGTAAACAACAAGTTAGAACTCTTTCTCTTACTTTCAGTATTTTGGATATTTCGAGGATATTCTTTGAAGAAACAACAACTCTGTGCACGATTTTGGTTAAATAAAACAATTTACCGAACATTAAAAGGAAGTCTGTTGAAATATTCCTTCTGAATAACCTTTTCAGTCAGTCTCTATCTGGGAATTTAGCCTCGTAGCATGATAAACGATAACACATTTGAAAATATCATTATTAAAGTGCCACTGCGACGAAATTTTTCGAATTCACTGTTTTTGCATTTTCTAAATCTTTTAATGGTTCTTTCTCACCTGTCCAGGCCGTTCTGTCCAACAAAGCGGAAAGATGGTTTTTTTGCGGTTTTTCAAATTTCCGAAATTCAGCAGGGAACTGGGGCGAGTTTCAAATTTTAGCAAATCGCTTAACTGACACCACCACATGAAAGATCATGTTGAGACTGGTCATTTGACCAAGTATGATGCTTTTAGAGTGCACAGACACCAAGCTATGAACCTTGAAGTATGGTTCAGAATCCATACGAACGTCTCTAATTTTGAGACAGCGTCCCCCAAAATCATGCAAACTCTAAAAATTTTTATGATTTCAGGAGCCATAATCAGGGACGGAGACCGTAAGTCCTGGGATGGGCGCGGACCCATGATATGGGACAATTTTTCTATTTTTAGAACAAATTGCGCCATCCTGACGTCATATATATATATATCCGCGCTGATCCACGCAGGTGTCTTGGGCTCTCGCCTGGATGTTGTCACGTTGTGTGATGAAATGGTGAGATTTGCGAGATTCTCTTGCCAATTTTTCACAGCGATGCAGGGCAGGGAATAAGGCAGAGAAGAACCAGGACTCTTCTATGGACTTTTATGCTCTGATTTAATGAAAAAGGTGTGTTTTTCAGGGTGGAGAATTTCTTTAATTTCGCGCTGTGAATGAATAAAATCTGCTCGCCGGCTAGTTATACGCGTAAACTTTTGTGTTTGTTTTGTAGAGAAAAGTTCTGTAAGAAAACTTTTTACTCCGGTATCGAGTTAATTTGTGAGTTTGCCAAACGATGCTTAATCATAACCAAAACCTGTTTTTGATAGTTTCTTATTGTTTCTGCTCGTTTGGCGAGTTTGCAAAAGTTTTTGAAAGGCAAGTCTGAACGTACGAGTAGTTCATTTGCATAGTGCAGCGCCTGCACTTTCAAGTGCGAGTCGGTGTTTTGAGATTGTGAATAAATCGTGAAAAAGATTTGTTTCGTTGTCTGAGATACAACAACAATTTTCACCAACGTTCGCCAAAAGACTACTAACATCATGTGTGTTTCTTTCACATAGTGAAACTTTACACTGCGTAAATAAAATAGACAAGGAGTTTTGGCTCAATCGAAATCTTTATTCGAGTTGATTAAAAGAGTCATCGTAACTTTTCTGATTATTTCTGCTGTATTCACATATTTTCAGCTAAGCTTTTAATATATTCTCAAAAATTAATCAACCTTAAACAAGTTCAAAAATTAGAGATGTTAATTATATGAGTTCGATGTACGTTTTCACACCAAAGTGAAAACGGCGGGCGCTCTTATTCATCGACAACGGACAGTTTATTGGCCGGAATTTTTACACAAACAAAACTAAGCACCATCTACGGACATAAACCTATTGTCACCTTTTGGGCCTAAACGGCTGCTATATCCAAACATATCCAACTAGTTTTTCAGTTTCTGTGTTATGGAAAAGCTGTTAATCTTCTTCGAATTTGAAATTTAGATTGGAGTAATGTGAAGTTCTTGCAAAAGGAGCAGCGGAACTCAACCTGATCAGCGATATAAAGCGGGACATATCTAAATTTGGCACTGTCTTCACTCAAACTGGAGCAACTTAAGGCGAAAATACTTAAGAGCCATTGCCAGTAAATATGGAGAATCCCACGACAGTTCGGAAAATTCGGATTTTCTTTTATTGTGTCAAAAAGACCCTTTTGGTGAACTATTTTCAGAAATATACTTTCAAAGTTCCAGCGAGTTCACATTTTTGTGAAATCTAGGAAAGTTCGAAATACAACTCAATCAACCAAGATGGCCGATGAAATTTATCCAAAATTGTACATTTTCAACACGCCAGTATAGAAAGAAGGGAACTTGCCTGGATTTCACATTCACACAGTTTGTAAATTACCCTTTGGTCATTCTTCTGAGCTAAAAGTCATCTTGAAGTAAATAGGTTTTCTCTACTTAACAAATGACGTAATCAGTAATCACATTTGCATATTTTACCCATTTTTCAAACCTAAATATCGGGGCCGCGTTGTTCAAAGCCCGATTAACCTAACCCAGGGTTAGCGAGAATTTTGATTTCAGTTTTGTAACTTTTTGGTGAGGTTTTCTGTTTATATTGTTTGCCTTATAATTTTAAGCTGCAGTAATCTCAAACTACATCAAAGGTTAGAGGCGAAAAACATTTTTTGCTTCAGTCAACGTTTGATCCGGGGTTAACGTTAACCGGCTTTCGAACAAATAGGCTCAGATTATTGAACTGTTGACCGAGAAACCTGGGTACGAGGTTGTGTTATCTATCAAAGCGCTCATTTTCTTCTTTAAAGAGTTTGAAAATATTTTAAATAAGTAATAAAGCAATTATTGAATTCGGCTTTCGTAGTATATGAAGAATTCTGCAGATCTCGGAGGGTGTAATTCAGCTCGGCCCTCGGCCTCGCAATCGGTGGATAACACACTCCTTGATCTGCAGAATTCTTCATATCCTACTCAGCCCCATTCAATAATTGCCAGTCAATAGTAGTACTAGTTTGTTGTTGTTCAGTTGTTTCTAGTTCTCATGGCATTAATTTGCTTTCATTTTTGCTTCATTTGTTTTAACAGTGTCTTGTAAAATGTTCTAGCTTATTAATTTCTTATTGATTTTGTACTCTTTCCTCGGGGTCTCGTGTTTCCGCATCTGATCAGGATTGTTTGGGCACATATTAACTGTGCGTTTTAGTGGTTTTCGTATCTAGCGTGCAGACGGAATACAGATGACTGATAACGCATCGTCGATAAACTATTCGCTTTCAGTGTCTCCTGTTAAGTGCTGAGTCAGAATTGTTTTATTACCGAGACGCAGGAAATTCCCTTAATCAGAAGAGTTAAACTGGTGACTACAACAAAACACACAACAGGCGTTGCAACACCAGCTGAGTCAAGGGAATAGGAAATTATGAATGTCTAAACAGTTTGCCATACGTCTGGCCTGTTGGTCTAGTGGCATGATTCTCGCTTTGGGTGCGAGAGGTCCCGGGTTCGACTCCCGGACAGGCCCAATTTTTTTCAGATAAGTTTACACATGGAGCAACAACATTTACATAGACCTCAACGTAAAGAAGCATGCATAATCCTCCACCCTACTGCTATCTGGATTTGTTCTCGGTCGTCCCGAGTTCAACTCCTCGACCGCGTTGTGTAAATAGCTAACTGGTCAGCCTCCCACCAGTTGGGATTCTTAATAGTTTATGTTTTATTTACAATATTTGGTTATTCATTTACAGTGTCCCTAATTAGCACAACAGTGCTAAATACATCAGACACTTAAATAAAGTTATTATTATTTTTATTATTATTATTATTATTATTATTATTATTATTATTATTATTATTGTTATTATTCCAAATTGTATGAAGTTACTAAAGAATAAAAATTTAAAGGAGCTCAGTCACGGCAATACTTTCATATTTTTCATTTGCTTTGTTTTTGTTCCTGACATGCCTCAAGTTTTTCAAAGAGCTGGCTACAGTTGGTTAGCAAGTTATAGTGTCATAGGAAAAAAGTGTTTCCGGCCGGGTTCGAATCGGCGACCTTCCGCGTGTAAAGCGGACGTGATAACCACTACACTACGGAAACCAGTTACAAAATACCAGTGGTGTACTGATCGGGCACTGGTAGATTTAGCCTGTGTACAGTCGCCCCTGGAAGGGGCGGCTGTACACAGGCTATGGTAGATTTTGTTTTGATCAGGAAGACACAAAAAATAAGTCTAGGAAGTAAATCAAGCAGTTAAACATTGCTCAATATCGAAGTTTTTCAAACATAACGCTATCCTTGTCTCACTTTACCAAATGGCAAAAGAATTAACTGTGAACCGTCAAATAAGCAAGCCAATATTAGCCGTCAAATGTAGAGGCGATCCTTTTAATATATCACAAAAACATACATTTATGTTCAAGTCCTTTAACTTAAGATTTACACGTGCCATTTTAGTGATGTCTTTCTCCATTGTGCTGACAAATAATGATAACGATAACAATAACGATCACGATCACACTAATAACGGTTTATTCACATCACTTCTGCGCAGTGCCTGTTTGTTTTAGAAGGCCTACTTACATGCAATACAACGAAAAATGAAATAAATATATTGTTATCACCTTCGCCTCGATGAAGAATCTTCTTGAAAAAAGTTATAATGTCGCTGGCGAAACTGTAATAAAAGCATATTTAAAATGTCCCTGTGACAAAAAAATAAGTTATTTTTTTTTGTTTGGATTTCAAAACTATGTTAACTAAACACTAAGTGACCCAAGTTTTAATCCTTGATTTAAAAAAGGCACCTGTTTATTTTAACTGGAACTTTCCTATTTAATGATCCGCATTACTAAATTAAAGGTCTTGAGAGAGCTGGATCGAGGAGAAAATGACGTCAAAGGTTCCCTAGTTTAAGAATGCAATGCGTGTGTACGCTGCAGAATTAATATGCAGCACGGGAGTTTTGGGCTTTCACACTTTTAAACTCGCACTTTGCATACATAATAAGCTGCGTTCACACGCTGAAATTTTAAGCTGGTGAGCCTTTGACGTCACTTTTACCGGATCCAACCCTCTGAGGTCAAATCGGTCAGGTTTGAACGTGAGTAATGACGGATCGTGAAATCCAAAACTTACACTCAAAGTAAACGGCCTTTGGATAAAAATGAAAGGTCGGAATTTTGCCAGTCAAGTGTTAAGCAGACACACTTTCAGAATCTCAAGAAAAAAAGGAAGTGATTTTTTTGATCACAGGGGCACTTTAAGTGCTTATTGTTCCATGTTTGCCTCTCATTGTTCAGTTACATAAAAGCTTTTTGAGCATGAGCACACGAGCATCGAGGGGCACATCCGAAATAAACAACACGAAGATGCACTTGGTAGCGGTAACATATTCTCCCGCGCTTGTCAACGGTTGCATGCTTTCCCGCCCTCGGTATTGCTGGTTTTCAGTGTCACGCCATACAGAATAGATCAAAACAGAAATCAAAACCGTTCAATAGATAAAATCCAGAATCTGAAAAAAGAAAGGAGGGAAATATGCAAAGACCCTCGCCAAGTTTCGGGTCACAGCAATTTTTCCTATGCAACATATGCAGAGAAACGTTTTACCCAAATTTATATAGATTTGTATGGAGACGCCATGCTGGTGACCATCTGGATGGGCACAACATGGCGACTGGAAACCAAGAGAAACATCTGTCACTGAGCTTTTTTTGTTACCTATTCGTGAATTTATTTCTCGAGGAACTCAAAAGCATTAAAATAATACTTTTTCCAATACAAGAACTGTTCAGATACCCAAATTTCCGAAATAAGTCAGTTACATTTTTAACCAATATAGAAGCTCTCTCGCCTGTCATGTAAATGCCACGTCACGCAAAAGCTTAGAAATTCAAGCGTAATCTATCACAAAACCAAGAACCCATTTGGTACGGAAATTGGGTCTTTCTGCAGGTACCGGAAAGCTTTGTATTCCTGTTAACTAGGGATTAGTCTTTATTTGGAGTTGTTTTGTTTCCTGTTTTTGATTTCTTATATTTTACGTAAGCTTACGTAATCTGTTCTCCGGTACTCACAGAAGGAACCCAAAAATTTGTATAAATAGTAGTTTGGAGCTGGTCTTATAAAAATCATGGAAGTGAAATCTCAGGAGGATCAAACGTTTTGTAAAAACTGGCAATTGACTACTTTTTTTCCCTCGCCTGGCACCTTTTTCAGTATTGACTACTTTTTGCCGCGCTTGGCGCCGGTTGCATGTTATCGTCCGCTCAGTATTGTCTATTGGCACCGGTCCGCACTCAGTATTGATAACTTGACTTTGCCGGGATCAGTATTGACCTTTATCTTTTTCCCGGGCTTGGCGCCAGTTGCATGTTTTCCCTCACCCAGTATTGTCCACAGGTTTTCCCGCGTTAGGCGGAAATTTTCGGAAACTGGTCGGAAATCTTCGGAAAATCATCAAAAACGCCCTTACCAGTACGTTTATATAATAAAAAGAACATTACACGTTAGCTCGAAGATATGAATTTTATGTTCGAGTGACAAGAACAATATCTCAGGCACTCGATCGCTTCGCTCACTCGTGAGATATTGTTCTTGCCACTCGAACATAAAATTCATATCTTCTCACCACCGTGTAATATCCTCTATATCTAAGTCACTATCG
>JAHPZR010055911.1:37500-45000 GCA_019787425.1 Platygyra sinensis | reverse complement strand
CTATCAGTGATGGCTCTACAGCCGTTTACGAACGAACAGTTGAACTATTTCAAGTTTGCTTTTGTTGTGCTGAATGAGTACCCCAAGGTGCTACGCCAGACCTTTAAACACATGTGGGACAACACCTTTGCACATCTCCCTGGTTACCAGCCGTGGGATGACTCCATTACTGTGCGAAACTTGTTCCTTGCTACAGAGGGTGGTAAGACCAAAGTACCCACACACCTCCCTTACGAAGAATGGGATTGCACCGCCTTGTTCCAGGCCACTGTCTACGCGCAGTCCTTTGCTTTACCAGACAGAGCAGGTCATCACAGGACACTCAGTGATTTGTTCTTAAAGTACCGTAAACTGCCTCATAGAACGTTTCATTCTTCTGTGGTCAGCCCGAGCGGAAATAATGCTGAAACGTTTGCAATGGCTGTTGATCAGCTTCGACTCCTAAGAAATGCATTTTGTCATTCAATCGGCTCCGAGATTGACAAAAAGACGTTTGATCAATACATTCAACACACCAAAGACGCCATTAAGGCTCTTGGAGTCACGACTGATCCTGTTGATGCCGTTGGAAGTTTGACCGAGTCGGACTTTCCCACGGAAAAAGTTTGCAAGTTAAAAGATAACATCACAAAGGAGTTGTTGACAGAAATCACTTTTCTTAAGGAAAATGTGGAGGATGAACTAATGGGTATGAGGTCAGATCTTGCTCAGTCGAGACAGGAAAGACAAGAAGACTCTTTTGAGCTGAGAAAGACCATTGAAAAGGCAACTGCTAACCAAGAAATGACGAATGAGAAAATTGCCGAGATTAAAGAGCTACTCAAGACTGAGCGACCAGGTAAATAAGCAGCACTTCAGAGTTCAAGTATTATTTCAAGTTAGGTATAATCCTTTGATAATCTTTGACTTAGAGCCACGTGAAAATATGGGACGCCACACTCAGTTTTCTCGTTTCGGCGAGGCAAATTTCCAGATCGTAAATGGTCGATGCATTTTTTAGGGTCGATGCAATTCCAACTGACAATGCATGTCTTTTATAACGGTCGCTGCCAATGTTGCTTTAGAAGGGCTACGATGGGAGAAAACGCCAACTTGCTTCGCCACTTGCTTCGGGTATTCGGTAGAGCTGGAAAAACTGGCAGTGACAAAAATCTTGCCTCGAAGATTCGAAATGTGGAACAAAAGTATTCAGTGAAGTGTTGTGTTGTGTTGAACTGTCGCCATCGTGTAAACCGCCTTCTGAGCTCCCGGCGGGCATGCTACCAGAAAAGCTCTTCAAAGCAGCTTAACTTCGGAGAGTCTCCCAGGGGGGGGGGCGGGGGTCTTAACAAATTTTAATACGGGGAGGCTCCACCCCGAGGTCCAACCCATTACCCCTTTTATGTACCATTTTGGCAGAAAAGGTACCCCCTTAATATACCTTTTATTGAAGAAAGGTACCCCTTTCACATACCTAATTTAGGAACTCTTGTTCTCATTTTCGTGTAATCCTTAATAAATAAACCGATACAGCCATAAGGGGCGTCTATTTGAAATATTGTAATTAAAGGCCCTCTTAAATATCTAAATCACCGATTTCCCTACCCTTTTAAATACCTCAGCTTGTGAAATCCCTACCTTTTATATACCTGAAACCTGAAAAAGGTACCCCTTTTGGGCGGATCCTCCCCGTATAGGCCAACCTGTGCTTCCCGAGTAATGCAGGTTTACGCTTCTCTTCTTGAATAAGTCGCGACTGAAAATATTAGCTCACCTAAGCTTGAATGCAAATTGCTTATATTTACTTCAGGCTGTCTGTTGTTTACATTTAATTATACGTTTATGGCTCCAATGTTCTACTTTATTATTTTACAGTGAACTCAAGAAACACTGTTTATGCACTGTGCCAACATGTCATATGTATCATTGGCTGAGATATAGTTATTATTAACAGAAGTTAGTAACATTAAGGACTGTGCAAGGAGTTTACTAGTAAAGATCTGTTTGCAAGTAAAGATAATTTTTTTTTCAGTGATGTCATAGTTACTAGTGTGTAAGCTTTTGCAATACTGTACCTAAATCTGGTCATGGAAACCTTACATGTACATGCATGTCATAATGATGTGAGGTAGTGCACAATTTTAGGTATACCCTTTGCCTTGGATTTTTTACAATGTTGTAAACTGACATATTCCCCATAACTCAAAAAAATTGCAAAGTCAATCAAGCAAGTTAAAAAAGTCAAGGTGACCAGATCAATGGGCATTTACCTTGGGGGAGGGTTACTGGGGTATGACAAGAATTGTATGTTTTGTTAAATGCAGTTAAGCTTGGGCAGCCTCTGGCAGTCAAACAGCCCAGATTTCAAATCATTATGTCTCTAATGTTGAAACCAAGTTGAGACTAGGCTGCCATACTACACAAATGTTTTAAAGTGGTCACTTCTCTTCTAAATAAAAACCTTGATCTCTCCTTGGAGAGAACAGAACGTGAAATAAAAAAAAATTGGCTGATAAATTATCTGCAATCAGTGACCAGCATTCTCATATTCAAGGCCAAATATATATATACTTTACCTGTATTTCAGGATTCTAAATTGATTTTTGTGTCTAGTTTTACCTAAGAAATTATAACCTTTTGAAAGGAACCTATTGTAATGCAATGTTTGACCATTACTGACTGTTGACTGGATTCCCATTGTCTTTGCTTCATGCTATAAAGTCAATGGAGAATAGTCACCATAATGATTAATAGTTTTGAGATTTTAGCAGTGTTTGAAAATAAAAACTTGAGATGACTATTGTTAATTAGTGCTCATGTGGGGTCTTGATTGCCTTGACAATTTGGGCTAGACTTTTAGGAAAACATCCATCACCATTCAGTAATTCTGGGCAACCAGACAAGTATTGATTTCAAACATAGCCTTGTACCAATATGAGGTACAGTACATGTAGGTACTTAACACATGCACATGCGCAAAACAGATGGCAACAAACAAATATCTCCACATTACAGAAACAAAACAATCCAGAGCAATCTTTAATTGAAGTATGTTATCAACATTTATCTTACAGCCTGAAACTGGTGGTCAAGAAATGCATCATAGAATATTACATTAAAAAACCTGATAGGCTAATAATTTGGAGCAAATTTTTCCAAAACATGAAAGTAAATAATTGATATTGGAAGCTGTTTCCTTCTCAAGGCGAGCTCATCAAGCATACTCAAAGCTACATTGTAGAGACAGCATATGAATAGGGGCTGTCTCTTTTCATTCCACAGCTCCTGGTTACAACACTGGTTATGAATTAACATCCATGGTAATCATTTCTTAATCAATTGTGTATACTCTGATACCTGTTGAGAAGAATTGCAAAGAAACATTGACCTATGTGTACAAGAACTTTTAAATATCACAGAAACAATAAATGAATTGCTTGAACAACTGGATAATTTGTTGTTAATTTTCCCTCGTCATAAAGAGGCAACTTTTCCATGAATTAACGTTAACCTGTAAAAATACAGCAATCTACCAGGCAACAGACATAAAAATAATAACATCAATGCAACCTAACAACTGCAAGGAAAATAAAGCGAGTTACAGGATACAAACACCACGAAAACAACTAGGTTTCCCTTAGTGTTTGGCGGTTGTGCTGTCACATTTACCGCCAAAACATCTCAAACTCTGGACGAATACATTTACACAGATGTATAGCAGGAAACGGTGAGAGATGCGACATCTTAAAAACAAACTATAACTATCCTTGGTTGAAAACTCCATTGGTTCGGAACAAGAAATAATTCATTATGTGATTTTACCTGGTAAAATGAAGAAAAGTAGTTAAATTTGCTTTTCTTAAGCCAGGAGATTACGCGGACTGCACGAACAATTTCGCGGGTTCTTCGTGACATTTCAAAGCGTGAGAGGCAAATAGTGGCAAAAATTCACCAACTTCAACATCGTATAATTCACTAACCAGAGGGGCGCTTAGGGGCGCCTGATCATTTTCTATTAGGAAATTAACTTACTTTAAAATGGATATTAATTTTGAAGTCTGACAAGTTTGGGTTTGGAGAGAAATCGACAAAATGAAACATCAACTCAAATTTCACGAAACGTAACAAAGGCCGACAGTGAAGCACCGAAGTCAAGTCCTAACTTGTCTGAGATATCAAGTATAGAGTCAAGAAGTTTCCAGCAACTAGCCCAGTACCAACTCGAACTTTTCCTGTGGGTTTGAAATCGCAAAGCTAAAAACAAGTAGGTAAAAATGATCAATATTGATACTCACCTCTTCCTAGAAGCCCGCCATGTTGATTTCATGCCCACGATAAAAGAGCGTTCGTGATTCGCTAATACGACCAACCATGATGCCTTTCAGACCGTGTCCAACCTCCTCTGGTTTGCATTAGAACGCCACATGATTGGCTTGTTCACCCAATCAGACTTGTTCGCTCGCGAACAATTTTCCCGCGCTTCGCTTCAACTTAAAGGCCGACACACATGGGTTTAGGGGCGTCCAGATTCTGCTCCGAAAAAGGTAAAAAGTTGCTAAGAAATATGCCAAAAAGTTGCTCAAAAGTTGCTCAAATTTGAAAAAGTTGCTCAAAAATTTTGTAAAGTTGCTCGAATGTTTTTAAGACAGCATGTCTAATTTTAAAACAATTGCTTTGTGATCAGGTTAAGGTACAACTAAGGAAAAAAATCGAACAAAAAGTAATAAAAGAAAAAAAAATCGAAGCCTTTTCAGGCTCCACGAGCGAAGCTCCCCTGCTAACTGCAGTTTCAATGGGTTTTACGATTTCTTCGTCCTCGGAAGACAACGTGGCGTCCGCCATTTTGCTTACACACAGTCCGCTGCCCCAGCCTCGTTCCCAGGGCAGCCCTCACGAGAAGGGAAACGCCCTGGGAACGAGGTTAAGGCTAACCCACTTCTTGTAATTAATTACCACGTCCACAACTCCACATGATACCCATTCACAGGGTAAAAATACGAGTTTTACTACAAAGATGTTTAGAATTTAAACTTGTTTATTTAACAAAAAAAGGGGGTTATTCTGCATTTTGGTCCAAAATAGGTTAAAAAGCCCAAAAGTTACCAAAAAAGTGCTAGTTTCCAAAAAATTGCTAGAAGTTGCTCTCTGACAAAAACGTTGCTCAAAATCCTAAAAGTTGCTGAACAGTTGCCGAGCAGAATCTGGATAGGCCTAATTATGGTACACACGAGAGAGAGTTTTCAAGTTTTTTCAATGTCCCGTGTGATCTTGCTCCCAAATATTTAACCAGTTTAATGTTGTAGGGCATTTTGTAGGGTGGAAATTCTGCTCCCCAGAACGAATTACGCCCATGAAAATCGTTTGTACACACGGATGAGCTTTGCTCCCGGAGCATGGATTTACTTTGCGTTTTGATTAGTTTTTCCGGCGGATTTTCCGTGTCCTTTGTGATCGGGTCACGTTTCAAATGAAACCTTTATTACAAAAAATAAATCATAATATCAAAATCGCCATTTCCACGTCCTGTAAGAAATGAAAAGCTTTTCTTTTCATTAATACAGCAGTAGATTCTATCCAAACCTCGTTTTTCTAATATTCCCGTACACTTAAGGACGTTCGCGCGACGGATGTGTTTTTTCATTTATGCTGCAGTCAGATAATAAGTTGCTTGTTTTAGAAATGCAAGGAGAATGGGGGTTACCGACTTCGTTTCAGAGATAAAGCGTGTGGAAAACTGCTCTGACTGCCCCACGTAATTCAGCGTGGTTAACAGGGGTTTTAGTCAAAAATACCGAAGGTGAGTCAACGGAGGCAAACGATCTCAGTCATACTTTCTAGAAGTGGGTCTGAGCGTAAATAATTTCAAATGTTGGCAAAGTTTACCTCAAACGTAATAATTCAAGAGGCATTTGAAACCGTTGCACACACAAACGGAGAGCTAAAAAGAACGGATATCGATGATGCATTCTGCAAACAAAAAAAAATCAAACTTGTAAACGATAGATATTTTTCGTTTTTTCCGCTAAAACTAGAACATCGGTAGAGAATATGATCCATCAACGGGGCTCACCGAGCGTCCAAGATCGTTAAATTCAAGCAAAGCTATATGGTCATCTGCCCCGCTATCATTTCGATTCAAAGCGACGCTCTTTCCAAAAGCAACTCAACAGAGGTACTAACATACCATCCTTTGAACACTTGAGTACAACGAATCCTGCTTGACAATTTCAAAGTTATTACAGATGACTCAGAAACAAGCCTCATCTTTCCTCGACCACCAGTGGCTGCGTTTCGACGTGATGACAACTTGTGGACATCTCTAGTTCAAACGGCAGAAAAGCAGGCTGCAACACGCGCAGGTACCTATCCGTGTCAATACCCACGTTGTCGTACTTATGGTCATATTTCCAGCGAAACAGATCTTCTGGGGCCAAATGATCGCTTCACCATCAAAGACTCCTTTAATTGTTTGTCCTCTGGTCTGATTTACTGCATCTCCTGCCTTCGCTGCCCGGCCATTTACATCGGCGAGACTGGGCGCACTCTGAGGGAACGTTTTGGTGAACACCTCCGAAGCATCAGCAAGAATACGCCTGGTTTTCCCGTGGCAGATCATTTCAGTTCTAACGGACATACCGCTGCGGACGTGCTGGTCCGCGGGATCAAACTCTGCAGTGGGAACAAACAGAGGAAGAGGCAGAAGATGCGTCTCATCTTTCGTCTCGGGACATGCCAGCCGCGCGGTGTCAATGCTGATTTTCGATAAGAACGTCAATAGCGAGACAAAGCTCTCTACAGGAGAAGTACGTTTATCTCGTTGACGTCCTATCATTCGTCCAGAAGGTGCGAAAACTGTTGGTAGCAATGCAGCTTTTTCCTTTTGTAGTAAAACTCTATCCAAAAGATCATGAAGTTGCTTTTTAAGTTGGGCGTGTGGAAGGCTAGTATAAAAAGCAGAAAAGTCCCAAGTACTCACATGATGTAGGAAAAGCTGTTTTTCCTCCAATTCACGGATAACATCCAACGAATTATTGATGATCCACATGCTGTTAACACCTGTCCTTTCCCGAATCGTCTTGCAGTAAGCGATGCAGTGGCTGCGGACTAGTTTAAGACACTCAGTAATTAACTTGGAGAGCCTTCACAGCGTCAAGTATTACAATTTTCAATTTACAATGACGAACTACGCTGCGCAGGATTTTCTATCAGATTTAGCAACGGGACGAGAACGTCAGATGACGACTGGAGAGCACGCGGAATAGCGTGGATTCTTTCGAATTTGGCTGGCCGTTTCTGGCATGGATATTATCCATGATTTCTGCGCATTCTTATTCCGCACGCAAATTCACATGCCACGTCATGCATCGAGTGCGCGCGCTAAGCCCCGGCCAAACGATCGCAACATGCCAACGCAACATATCGCAACATTGTTGGGCGCAACATGTTGAGTGCGTTTGGCCACCGTGTTGCGATGTTTTGCGAGATGTTGGGTGTTGTTGGCTCAGATTTGACCATTTTCAA